>JAODUH010059604.1:0-17798 GCA_027564835.1 Typhlichthys subterraneus | reverse complement strand
GAATCAACACTTATTGTTGGAAGGATAGCAATGGCTTCCATAAAATGTGAATTGGTGCTCTCGTTAATGTACCTTTTCTTAACTGGAACAGAGTTTACTGTAACAATCGTAAACAATCGTAAACGTATGCATTCCCTCAATTCCAGTTTGTGCATATTCAGTACGAATGTAGGAACCTTTTGTATGGAGGTAATGCACAAATGAGCTGGATGCCAACCGCCGTTAAACGACGACAAGAAGAAGAAGAACTTTTTGCATGCACTGGTTTCTCGTTGGACCGGTCAGAGTGGAAACTACATCCGCTTCATGCAAGCTTATATATTGGATATCATAATATGCGTATTGAGGCTGCAAATTTGACAAAATTGCAATAGGAGGTAAGTTGTGCTAAGATAAAAAAATATGTACCAAACTTATTGTTTGTTTTACAAACAATAAGCTGGATTGAAATAGACCTCATGTGACTTATATTTGTAAAGATGTTTGACGATCTCCGTTTGTTGCTAATTCGCTATGTCCGTCCATAATGGCTGCATATAAATAATAATGTATTTCAGAACTTTCATGCATTTTCTTTAGGAAGTTTGTAATGCTAGTAAATTAGCTGCTTTTACAAAAAGAAAAAGACAAAATGTAGCATAGAAGACAGTGAAGCAACAGAACAGAAGGATCGGTCCCCCAGTGAGAGTATAGCCTACCTTGGTGCACCATGGGTCCGATAAAGATTGGCGGGACCTTGGTGAAAACCGGGCCAACTTTGGTGCACCTTGGGTCCGGTAAAAATGTACGGATGTCACGGTGGGTCTTTACTGAGGCCTCATGGAGACAAGCCGACTTTGGTACACCGTGGTATGTCACGGAGGTCCCGCTGGGTGCTTACGTAAATGTACATGTGTATTACGATATGTATCAAAACTTAAATGACATAGGGTGCTCCCTCAGAAGCTCTGCCACACACATTGCGAAGTCTACGGCATTGTTGTTGTGTGCGGCTTGCACCTCTTTGTTTATGTTCCTATTTACAGAGCCAGGGCTTTGTAGAAGTACCTTATTCGTTTTTCAGCACGCACAGAGAACATTAAGGAGATAGACTGCAAGGAGATATTTATTGAATTTGACAAAAAGTGTATTAGCTTAACAATTGCCAACTATCCCTTTAATGCCTTAATTGTATTTTTTTACTTAATAGCAATTGTACTTAATTTTTAGAAACTACACTACATGTTCTGTAGTATTATATTTTCAGCTGAAACAATGAGCAGTGACTAAAATGTGGTTGTATTTAACATTCATTATTTTCGTTTGTAGTGTCCAAAACAAAATACATTTTGAGGTTGCAGGTTGTGGTATTTACCCATACACATACCCATACCAATACAGACATAATATATTTCTTGATGGTTAATCAGTAGAATGTCTAACCATGATAAAATAACACAATCCTAAATAATAAATAATAATGAACATGACGTAGTGAACATGTGGCATATGCATGACCTGCTGTTGTATATCTTTTCTCACAGCTTTTTTCTGAAGGTCATCAGGTTGTGTTAATATTCATGAAAGGCTGCTTCGGGGTGTTCTAGGATGTGCCTCTGGTTTATTCCGGACACACAGGCATTTCTTCAAAGCAGCCCACTTTAAAAAGAACGAGGAGCACAGCATATCCAGGGTAATGAGAGGGAGAGCAGGACCTTTTCAGAGATGCCAGGACCCTGTGTGGGCACCCACACTGGAGAACCAGCTTGACTTTTAACAAGCTACAGCTTGCAGGTGCAACAGTGGTAAAAATGTATGATTCCTATAAGGCCACAACCCAGGCTGGAACTTTCAAGCAGATATAATTAACATAGGACATAGGTGTTTTTCAATCTGTGCCACACTGTGGCAATTCTATCACTTTCTCCCACTTGTGATGTACTGCTAGATTACTTCTTGTACTGTACTAAGCAACTTGGTATGTAGATACAAACCACAGAAAACAGAACTAGAAGTCTCACAACAGATTTTTGGGTATAATTTACACATAGGTGAGAAATGTAACTATGGAAACATATTTGAAGTTGTTCGTCCTGGTATTACTGCGAGGCGCTGCTTTGTGAGAGCATAGATAATGCCATGTAGAGCAGAGAAGAACTCTCAACAGTACGCAGAATTTATTTCCAAAAGAAATATCTGATTTCCGAGAAACTCTGCGTTCACTCTAAGAGCAGAATAAATCAGTCAAATCACAAAGGCTGCATACACTCCAGCCTCAAACTGACAGCCCAGTGTGTGCCCTGTATGTATAAATAAGACAGGCGTCAGGAATGTGAGTTTCTGCTGAATTTTATTGTGAAAACATCAGAAAGGGTGAACCATGGTCGCACCAGTGTGGGAACTTAGACACTTCTCCCAAAGTTGATATACACAGGTAATTATTCATGATTTCACTGAGAGTGCCCGAACATGAACTGTAAAAAAAAACAAAAAAAAAAACAGCTGAACATTTCAGCAGGAGGTTGTCCAGCGAGATCGATAAAGATATGGAGAGTTAAGGTGTGTTGCCATGGTGACAGCAAGACGTTATGGGTAGTTGTCGCATAATAAATAAATAAATAGCTAGAGCCTGTTTGAACGACCGCAGAGATGCTCTAAGGCAGAGCGAGTATACAGCACAGTGTGAGATTATAAACACACATACACACCCCGCCCCCAAACACACAGCAGCAAGGCCAATTATATCAACCCCCCCCCCCCCCCCCCTTCCCAAATGAAACATTAAAAGTAAATACAATTCACATACACACACTGTACAGGTATGCAGAGCACATGTACACACCATTTGGCAATGAAACCGATACACATACAATATGTAAGGGTTCAAACAGGTGGTTTTGAAGGAGCCACATGAAACTGTGGATAACCTAAAACAGACTCATGAGACCATCCTGAGCTCGCATGATCACGTTGACTTTTGCTCTGCTACTGTATTTCAGTATGGAAGCTGTCTGTTGGTGGTCCATCAATGTCCTGCTTAGACTGCCTCACATATGACTTTGAATTGAGCGGTTTCAAGCTGACTTGCAACGTGACAACTGTGGATTGCAAGGTCAGAAAGGACTCATCTGGCTACATCTAAAAGGCATGCTGTGAAAGACTTGACCATTACCACAACCAAATGCCTAAATATATGTGTGGAAGTATCTTATAGACCAAGACCCATAATGGAAATGCTGAGTAAAGTGCTCTGACCAGGAAAAAAGGCCAAAAGGATATTTGCATTTTAGTGGCTCTGCAATAGCTGAAAGGCAACAGATACATGTTTTGTGTGAGGCAACAAGGAGAAATATTCAATTACATTGGGCAGTCTAAGTAAGACTTTAATGTAACAATCATGGCTCCATACATTAAGAGTTAAAGATATCGTGTTGCAAATCTATATTGTACATACCTATGGCTCTAAAACTCCAACCTGTGCTGGTAGCTGAGAACTGTAGCTATACAATGTAGAGTAGAAAGTAGAACAACAATTAAGAAGGGCTTTGTCTCTCTGTGCTACTAGAGAACAGGATGTCATTGTTGTTTATTTAAATATCAGTTTTTGTGCAAAAAGCATTCTACTCCAGGTATGGTTAAAAAGCTCATAATTGTTTTGCAATAAATAAAATAACAGCGGGAAATAAAACTCCCATCAAGTAATTCTCTTAGAAATAAGCCTTTACAATAACTCTTGTGTATATTTTTGTTTGGCCAAACAAGTTGTCATTGTTTTGACAGTATGCAATTCAGTCTGACAAAAGACTTCGTTAACAAGTCACATACAGTAAATATACCCGTTCACTTGAATATAAATACTTTTACAGCATAAAGACTACTGGACACTGAACATAACTGTATTTATTGATAGTGTGCTGGGAGTCTGTAACAGAAAACTAAAGAGTGTGAAATGTGGTCAGACCCCACCCCCCTCATTGAGACAGACTCTGCTAAGAAGTCTTTTGTGTATATTGTGTAGATCATCTTCTATCATGAAGATGAAAAGAGCTTTTAAAAAGAACATATCTAAATGAAGCCTGTTACCTTTGCTTACAACTGCTGAGTAACTTGCCGCGTGGCGTTGACATCAGCACCACAGACCAGCACTAATGTAACGCTGTATGCTGGGCTCAGTGCTGAGAATGCACCCATTGTTTGTTTCATAGGGCTACAGTCAAGCTAGCTCTCCTCCTTTATTAGAGCCAGATGTCTAGCGGTTAAGACAAAAAACATCCATCTCTCCAGTACATGCAGTAAAACTTCAAAAACCTGAAAAGCAAGAGGTTTCAGTGAGAACATGTCCCTGGTGGTCTGAACAGTAGCTTGACAGCTGCAGGTAAAAAAGAGATATGAATATTATTCCACTTATTCCATTGTCAAGGCAAACAAAGAGCAATGACTTCCCCAAAAAAACAGGCTCTTAAACTGTCTGAAAAACAACAAAAATAGCAGTCCTCTGCTTACTGCTATACCTGGATGCAATACTGGGCTGTATACAATAATATAGGCTTATAGGATAAATAATCATATTCCCAGTAGTACAGACTGAGCTGTATATATAATAATTCATAGAAGCTTGTTTGCATGCTACCATTCTGTGGCAAGAAGAAACAGTATCTATGTTTCTGATTATGTAATATGGGTCTGTTGATATATGTAACAATATACAGTAATGTAAGTAAAGGGGAGGGGAATGAATATCTTAAATGGCAGATACTGTATGTATTGAGCTGATAGTGGTGGTTCTCAGCCATATTGGCACTAAAGTATAGAAATCAGGAAAATAGAAATAAATCTGCACGCAGAGAGACAAAGCCATGGTCAATTATACACTTTAGAAATAAACAAATTGAAATGTTTTGATGCTCAAACAGTGTATTGGAGGCAAGTTGATAAGTATTTTTGATGCACAACTAATAACAGTTTATTAAAAAAAAGAAAATAAAAAAAAATGATACTAAATTCTAGAAATTACATTTCTCCTTAATCCACAAAGTAAAAATTAAATAATATTTTAATATTGCTGCTCGCAGCAATGCTTCATATGACAATATAAACCTTAAAGCATGAAGACAAAAATCTTAATTTACTTAAATACACATTTTGTTCAAAGCAGGGGCTTTGTGGATGTCGTTGTGTCAACTTCCTGGTTGTGGCAGACTTGTGAGATTCCGTCAACCCTGTCACAACCAATCAGGCCATTCATTTTTACTCAGTTTAGTAGCAGGCAACATAGACTGTCAACCATAAATGGTGTTCACAATCTGGTGCATTCTGTACATTTCCAGCCACTTCTTTTGGCTTCAAGTGTGAAGGGAGCAAGTGTTGTCTTAAAAGCGATGACTCAGCAGGGTTCTCAAGTTGAAAATTAGTTCCATTTGCCAGCACAGTAATGGCCGAAACCAATGACAGAACTTGTATTTAAAAAGTCTGTCTTAAGGCCATATCACCATCACATCCTACGTCATACGTCAGTTATAAGGTGTCCTTGATATGGAACAATGACAGTTTTGTATGAAATACATGTATCAAATGAAAGCAATTGTCAGTCAAATACACCAGTGACAATGCGCTCAGGCCTATAATGCGTATTACAATTTGACGGAGTTATTCTATCTTGAGGAGGGAGAGATAAGCTTAGCTCCCATGATGCTATGGGGTCAGCAGGCGTGCAAGTCCTCTGTTTGCATTGCAGATATCTGAAGCAGCCTAAATTGACCACACTTCCTTTTGAACAAGGAAGGAAACATCCATCTTGTGTCTGCATCAATCCTTCTTCCATGTGCCAACCTTTCTTTTTCCCCAAACACTTCGAAGACCTGCTTCATTCACCCACAACTTTGCTTTGGCATGCTACCTGACATTTCCGTTGGTCCTTTCTTAACATACTCTGTCTCTCCACACACGGCCAGACTAGCAGCACCCATCACCTTCAACATCTTCAGCCTCAGTGATCCCATCCAATTCTGATCCCACCCCGGCGAGGTGGGGAACGATTTGTTATTAAATCAGGTTTTGCTTACGAAAAAAAAAGTCTCCTCTAAGCTCAGTTTCCAAATGGTTGCCTGTGATCAAACATGGCGTCCATGTCAACAGTCTGGGTCCAGCCCTCGTTAGTCCAGACGCAGGTAGCTAGGCGTGGAGTAGTTGAACATGAGGAAGTCCAGCTTGTACAGCTGGTATAATTGAAGCTGCTGCTGCATGCTGATATTGCCGAAGAACTGAGCGGTCATGGTGTCAGTGGTGCGCGTGGACTTGGCGTAGCTTGGGAAGCGGAGGTTGTCACCGACGCCGGCCAGCTGCAGCACGAAGTTGGCGTCCTCCTCCAGGGTCTCGTACTTCCCCACCAGGTCATAGTGGATGTGGCACGGGTGGCACAGCTGGTACACCGTCTGCCAGTGTTCGTTGAGTGGGCCGTCGCGCTGCGTGGCCGGGTCCGCCAGGTACTCAGCGAACTCTTTGAATTTGACATCGGCGCCGTTGAGCAAGGCGTCCTGCGTGGCGTTCTTGCGGTAGCGGCGGACGATGCGCGTGCCAAATCGCTTGTGGAAGGACGAGTTGTACTTGAGGGTGAACTTGTTGCGGTAGGCGGAGACTAGCCTCTCAAAGGGGTCGCGGACGAACAGGAACTTGAGGTAGTTCTTAAGGCGGTGGTTGATTTCTGCAATGCTGTACTGATTCAGTGTCTTCAGGTTGGAAGGGACATGGGCTTCATTGGATGGTATCGCCATAGGGTCACTATTGAGAAAAAAGAAACTGTTTACAAAAATAACAATTGCAGTGTAAAGTGGATCTATATGACTTTCTGCCAGTAGATGTCACAGTAAACACACCAGCATCTCAACCCAAACAAATGCTTAGTGGACCACACACACACACAAAAAATAAAAAATAAAAAAACACTTTTTTTTCCTGGTCTTATCAATGGGCAATAACTTCCTACAACAGGTGGGCTGGTTGTGGCCTGAATATTATTGGATCTAAAACCCGAACAAGCACATTGGCTTTAATAAAGCATGAGTAATGTTCCCACTTCCTAGCACACCTGCTGTGCTTGAGGAAACCACTAAAGCCCAAACTACTTCAGTAAAACTGCTTAGTGGCCAACACTAAAATGGCTTTATTGTACTTGGCAAACTTTGCGTGTGCTACATAAAGCAGAATGCTACAATGCTTCAACAAAGTCATGTAGAAATTCAAAGTTTTTAAACATCCAAAGGATTCAGTAACATTGCAGATAATCATATTGGTTAATTCAAAATCCATCTTATGATGCTTTTAGCAGGGTTTCAGCAGATCAATTCCAATCTAATATTTTGCCATTACATCTGAACTCAATATTAAGTCGTATTTGGTAAAAGTATCCATCATTTGCAGACAATGTGTATTTCTTGGTGAATACATACACCAAAGCAAAAGGCTTTGTGGACATCATACAAGTATATTTCTGAGGAACAATGGCAGATGGTGAGAAAATAATCAACTGCCTTTCTGACCCAGAAGCGACTGTGAAGGACACAGCATCAGCGTACATATAAAGAGCATATAAAACCCTGGTGTGTGCTGCGGACCTGTATTTACCACCACCTGCCAGGACCATCATGACCCTCTTCCAGTTCGTGCAGGCCACCTTGGGCACGTAGCAGTAGATGAGCTCATGGTCCTCATCCACAACCAGGTGTTTCAGGTCTGCTGGGGTTAGGACCCGCCTCTTACGGCTGGACACGCTGTGAGCTCGACAGGTCTCTGCCACCTGGTCCCGCCTGACCTGGTGTAGGAGGGCCGGGCCTGAGAACTCCATCTGAACAATAGGTGGGGACACGTGAAGGGGAGGGAGCGTGCGTGATGGACAGGGATAAAGGTATAGGAGCATTAAAACCCTGTGTTTATTACCATCTCCCCAAACCCATTTCCCTTATAGACTGTATCTGCCTTCCAAAGATAACACAATACATTTGTTTGAAAATATTACTGAGATCGATAGCCTACTCCATATGTACAGACTCAGTAATCAGACCATCGGGACAGACGTCATTTCATATTTGGTAGCCTTAGAGGAAATAAACACTGCTCTCCTGGTAAAACGCTTGGCTGAGATGCTTTAAAAGAAATCTCAATAAATGTAAAAATGCATCAGCACACTGAAACTGCTAAAATCTTTTTTATTTGCATACTTTTAGTCAGACCTTCAAGGCAAAATCATAAACAGGCAGCCTGACCAAAAGGGAATTGTGATTTTTGCACAGATTCGAGTGTGTAGAATGGATGCTTTTTATATATACACGCTAACTCTGTCATGTAGAATTGGCAGAATGTAGAATAGTCATAATATTTTGTACATTCTCCCTGAATTGCTGTCCTGATTTCTACAAGAAATCTTAATTGGCCTTAGTCTCAGACATTTAGGTAAACATCAATTATCACTCAAATGTACAAAAAGATGCAGAGATACACAGGAACCAACACAACCACTGACTACATTAGCAATGAACATGCTACACAGAAAGTAAACATGAAATAACATTATCTTCCAACAAGATAGTACTCAGATTCATCACAGTAAAAGCATGAAGATGTGTGTATACATTGATTTTCTAAGAAACTGTTCAAACATGATGTATCAAGTGACCAATTAACTCTTTTCACATTTCACAACTTAGGAAACATTGATTTATGTCTGAAAACAACATAGAAAGTACCTTGTGTAGTGTGACATCGCTAAGACAAATCGATGCAACCAAATAAAGAGAATACCATATGTTTAAAGGCATGTCAAAATATGTGCGCCTAAATCTGATGTCACAGATACTCGATAATTAGACCATGAAGACATCAGAAGGACATCAGGGGTAGTAGACATTGATGGGTGCTGGTGCCTGGTAGAGATCACAGGTCATATGCCACTACCCTGGACACACAGCTGTTCCTAGCACTCACAGGGTCAGAACACTTTCTATTTTAGCAAGTATCCTCTTCAACTATGCTTTACAATTATTCCTCTGGCTAAGTACATTTAAGAGGCAGATTTGTACTATTTCCAAATACATGTATGCTTCTCCATGTTCTCCCCAACAAGTATATTCATGTGCTCATGTTGATGGATGATTTAGCTTAAAATAAAAAAGTAAAGAAATTCCTAGTTTTTCCACTCCTCCCACCCTTGTTCCTTTCTCCACAGCATCCCGCCCCTTTTCGCGCCAACGGCGGTATATGAAAGCGCGCCAAGGCGCAGAGCCGCTCTGACAAATAATGGCCCTTTGTTGATGGAAATCTCAATTTTTTTTAAGCTGCTTAGATATGACTCAATGCACAGTTCTTTGCTTAGCCACTGTACACCCATCTGTCGATTACAAATGGAGGACGAGTGCTGTAATTAACAGCAGAGGAGAGACAAGGGAGCTAATCTTGTCACCTCTCGCTCACATTTTGAATCCCCTTATCTTCACATATTTCCCAGGCTTCGTTTCCCACTATTTTATCTGCTCTCAGACAAAAGAAGACGGTCATTGTGGTTGAGATGAGAGAGAAAGAAACCGTAAATGGACAAGGAAGGGAGATGTGAGAGATGCCGTGATGTGATCCAGTCAAGGGATGAGGGTCACTGATCTCTGCTAATATCAGCTCAGGCCCAACTGATCATCTTATTTCTATGTTCATTCACATCTTAAAGGCCTAGTGTGTAAGCTCTGCTTCGCTAATTTATTAATATGGTAAAAACGTTTTGGCAGAGTATATCCATATGCAGTGTGAACATGCATACTATCTGAGCAGAATTTGCTTCAATTAGCTTCAATCGGTCTGGAACCCCTCAATGCAAAAGCGCACATAATACATAAATTAAATTAGCGCAACCTTCATGATAATGCTTTTGAATTGAGAAATTAAATTGGAACTCAAACGATCAGGATGGTCTCACGAGGCTAATGGAATCCCTGGGTTGAGAGGAAGTACTTTGTGCAGAAGTTATACAGCCATTTTGTTTGAATATGAGGCTTGATTAGCCACACATGCACACATTACAATGTGTTGACCTGTCATTTCTCCTCTGAAGCCAATAAATACATGTTACAGCTTTGATTTGACTGTAAACAGCATTTAACTCACATCTGAGGTCTGAAAAACAGCTTGTTCAGCTCATAAAACCACAGGTGAATCAGCCATTAGTGGTTTAACATAATTTATTTAGATCTGCTGTGATTGGTCAAAGCCCCAGGGGCTCCTTGAATGTCAGTGTCAGCAGTTTCACCATGTGCTAGCACTAAATGATGGATTAGTTAGCGTTTGTATGTATGTACAGTATACCGCATTTAGTTGGATCAATATACATGTGGGTGT
The DNA here is from genome assembly GCA_027564835.1 of Typhlichthys subterraneus. NCBI lineage: Eukaryota > Metazoa > Chordata > Actinopteri > Percopsiformes > Amblyopsidae > Typhlichthys > Typhlichthys subterraneus. The sequence continues at coordinate 7,445 of JAODUH010059604.1, read as the reverse complement.
ACTCCTGTATGGATAGGATACATTTCTGAGTGTGTCCATGTTCAAAGCATTATTGCATGTACAGATGAAGAATAAAGAATTTACTCACTTTTCTCCCCAGTAATTCAAATGTTGTTTCCCATAATTTAAAATGATGCATAGTGCAAACTCACCAAGAGCTTTTAGTGCTGGGAAACATATTAAGCGACTTGTTTTGCACTGGGATTAATGAGAAACAATTTGTCTTTAACCATAATAAATATCATTTTCTAAATATAGTCATGGGAGTCTCCATTAGATAAAAACAAAAATAATGAATAATGTTATCCACAGTAGTTTACTTCCTGTTTACGACATATTTGTAGCTATTGAATTGTTAAGAAGTAGGGTTTATTTTACTCTTCAATAAAACATAAATTGTGTCCATTTAATGTCTCAATGTACTGCTTCCTGTTTAAAATCTTACTGCTGCCACCTCTCATTATTATTATAACTAACTAACGAATTGCACTAATTGTGCAATACACCATTATTATAAATTATGGGAAACACCATTTTAGTAAGTCGGTTTAGTCAGATGGAAAAAAGTCAACATTTGCTTTAGTAATCTATTCATCACATAAACCCCCATACAAACTCCCATTGATAACTAAAGTCTGAAGCTAAAACTACACTACAAGGCGTGGACTAGCGACTGGGAGTCATCTAGCAACAACCTAATTAGCATTTCAGTCATCACGATTGTGCATGTTCCACTCACGAGCGCATGCTCAAGCGAGGACGTTGTTTAAGATACCTTTTGAGTCTGTGCGGACACCTGAGAAAACTGCATGAGGAAATTGCGGGACTACTGACAGCTAGTAAACATCGAACCACAACACTGACACCACAATCTAGTAGCCTAGTCTAGTGTTTGCGTTATCAAATGTAGTCTATGCCTTTTGTTAATAAGTAGGCTAAATGAAGAAGAGAAGACGAACGATTCCTAGAACATAGAACAGGCGAGCAACATGGAGCATATCCATACTATATTTGCCGTTATCTTGAGGCAGAATAAGATGTCATTTAAAGAAGAGACAGGCTAGCAGTAACACAAGCCTCTCTACCTTAACCAACACTGCAGTAAATTACACAGAGTTTGCAGATTAATGTCAGAGATCGATTCAGAGGGTCAAAAGTAAGGTAGAGCTGCGTAGCTCTTCCATCATTGAGTCTATTCACTCAGTCTTTAATATCAGTACAGCAGCCTTTCTACCATGTTGAAATGCAAACAGCAACATTTTACTTGTTTTGGACTGCTGGAAAAAATAAATGTTAGTTGTATTTTTAGATTTATATAGATTGGTAGAGACGCTAGCGATTTCTATGACCCCTCGCTGCCAATTAAAAATTTTAATCGCTAGAAATAGAGCGTCTGGTTTTCTGGTCCCCATTTTTGAAGAGGGGAACCACCAGTCTGCCACTCCTTTGGCACTGTCCCGGATATCAATGTTGAAGAGGCATGTCATCCAAGACATCCCCTCCACATCCAAAGCTTTTACAATTTCTGGTGGGGCCTCATCAATCCAGTGGCTTTGCCACTGTGGAGTTGTTTGACTACCTCAATGCAGGAAATTCGATGGAATGGAAATTGACGATGATCCTCCATTAGCTTTCAGCTCTGTCTCTACCATAGGGAGCTTGTCATTCGGATTCAGGAGTTTGTCAAAGTGTTTCTTCCACTGCCCAATTACCTCCTGAGCAGAGGTCAACAGTGTCCCATCCTTACTGTACACAGCTTGAATGGTTCCCCGCTTCCCCCTCCTGAGGTGGTCGACGGATTACCAAATACACTCAGAAATACTTTGGTGCTGACCGAAAAAGTCTTTCTCCATGGCTTCTTCGAACTGCTCCCACGCTCGCTGCTTTGCTTCTGTCACAGCAGATGCTGCAGCACCTCACCCTGTCAGTACCTTGCAACCGCCTCTGGAGTCTTCCCACACAACATATCCCAAAAGGTCTCCTTCTTCAGTCGGACGGCTTTCCTGACCATCTGTGGCCACCGTCCCTTGTGGCATCTAAGACCGTGAGACCACAGCTCTCTGCCACAACTTCAGCAATGGAAGTTTTGAACATTGCCCACTCAGGTTAATTGTCCCAAACCTCCATCGGGATGCCAGAGAAGCTCCACCGGAGATGTGATTTGAAAATCTCTTAAGATTAGATGGCATGATCACAAAATCGATCTAAATGGTAATGCTCCACCTTCTGCACAGAGAGGTGACGTTCCACGTCCCTATAGTCAGCCTCTGCTGCCTGGGTCTGGTCCGTCGAAATCTCTGACCTTCACTGTCACCCATGTGGCAGCGCACCCAATTCCCACGGTTCCTCCCACATTGCATCTTCGAGCTGTGCCCAGCCGCGATCCGTGGCAAACCTGGCCACCAGTCGTTCGCTGATGAGCACTTCCTCTGTGCCTGGCTCTACAGGGATCCCCGGGCTTCCTCCGGGCAGGGTAACTCTTCCTCTTCATAGATTTTTCATGGGGTCTTCTTTGAACCAGTCTTAGTCTGGCCCCTCCCCTCAGACCACTTTGCCTTGGGAGACCCTAACAGGAGCATCTTGCTCCAGACAACACAACCCGTAGGTTCTTAGGGGCACAGAAACCTCTCCACCACGATAAGGTGATGGTTCACAGAGAGGCAGCAGCAACAGCCAATTAATTAAAATGCTTTATCGGTGCTGTATGCAACTATCACAAAGAAAACAATGTAGCCTCTTATCATTGTAGCATTTATTATTAAAATGTGTTTTCAGAAAAAGGAGAAGAAGGTATTCAGCATATCTTGATATTTCAGCTGCTCTTTTCTGTGCCAAGTCTGCATTATTCTCACTGAAGGTCATTATGAGTTTGAAATACGATCAGAAAATAAGTGTGCAGAGAACTCCTAGGCACAAACAACTATAATGAATAGCCTCTTGTCATACTGTAGCTGAAAACATAGCATACACAAACACTTTGAGGATGCAGGTGAGGAAGAGCAAGTGAGAGAGAGAGACTGACAGACAGAGAGACAGACAGAAAGACAGAGGGAGAGAGAGAGCTCGGCTGGGTAAATAGGTCAATTTGTGGAAGGAAGGATGGAGTATAACATTATAGTGAGACTGAAAGTGATTCTATAGGAACTGATCATTAATCAATACTCCTAATGGTGTTTACAATGGTTTTGGTGGGGTTGACATGTTAATTGATAAGTGATAGGTACAGAAACTCACATTATTACATTATTCAACTGCTGAACAACACGATTATCAAATTAACTTAAACGTGTTTACACCATTATCTTATTTACATGTAGCATTGAAAGAACCTTCTCATTTCCTCTATGCTTTGCAAAGTCAGAATCCAAAGTCCTGGTGGTAAATTGGTCACGACTTCACTTACAAACTCTCCCAAAGAAAATTAATTATATACAAAATAAAATGTATACAGCTTGCCTTTCCACAAAATGACACTAGAACACATTGTTAAACACCTGTCCTCCTGCCAGATAAATGTGCAGCTCACACGGTTTTGCAATTGACGTCATTCATTTAAATCCCTTTCCGATTAATGGCCCGGCTCTTTTTTCTCTTAAGGAGGAATTCTTTCCTTCAGACATAGTATACAGTATGTAAAATAGAAGTGCTGTTCACCCTGGAGGCATGAAGGGGATTAAACAAAACAGAAAATCTGAAAACAGATAATCTCTCATCCTGGTGAGGTGGGAATTTTCCATCTTTCTCTGAACGAAACTTCACTTTGTTGTATGTCTCTGTGCCGGAACAGAACCTCGTCTGTCTACAGTACATGCCGTGTCTTGCAGCGTTGAATGCTGCGCTATCTTGCGGTGAACAGCGATATACAGTAGTTAAGGTTAGAGATCACCCAGAATCATCAAAGCAGTGCTCTCTCTCTCTAATCAGTGTCTCACTCTCTAACTTACTCTTTCTAAGATAGACATGCACACAATGTTGAAGACTAGGGATAGTTTGTCTCTGACTGCTACTGCACACATAGCCTGGCATTCACTGAACATTGAGGAATAAAGCTACCAGTGTACCATGACTGTAACACATACACACACACGCACTGCCAGAGTAACACAACTGTCCCAAAAGCATTTATGTTTTGGCAGTACCAAACAGTTCCATGCAACCAAAGACATGATTGACTATTACATACAGAGACAGACAGCTATATTGTAATTTCCGCATATACAGTATCTAATGGCTTAAGCCCCGTGTCCACCAAAGCATTTTTTTTCTCACGCCAGCGTTATTTTTCAATTAATTCCAATGGGAGCGCCGTGTCTTTCCAGGCTTCTAAAAACGGCAGGAGCGTGGCGTGGCGCTGAGCGTTTATTCCACATCGAACACCAGGCGCGGATCGTTTTTTCCACGCCGAACGCCGGGCGCTGAGCGTTTTTTCAAGTTGAAAAATGTTCAAATTTGGGTGAAACGCCTCGCCCATCACTGTCACTGTTTCCCCTGCCGTCCAATCGCAGCGGTGAAGGGGCGGGACAAATACTACGAGCAACCGTCACATCCTACTTCTTGCACACAACGACAGCAAAATGGAGAAGTTGATAGTCAGATGATATCATTGGACTACCACAGCAATACTAACACGAAAAATAATGTATAGAATATTACAAATGAAATAATTTGTTGATAACACAAACTAACATTTATTTTTCAACATATGAATTCCCACGGAGATTCTGTTTCATAGCAACCAAAGGGTCTCAGATGAAAAAACGCTTCGCTTCCTAGCGCTGTCAGTTGGGCTTTTTCAGCAGAGCGACCAGCGTTTTCAGCTGCGGAAAAAAGCTTTGGTGGACACGCGGCCTTACATAAAATGGAACAAAATTATATTTTACATTTAAATGACATCATGCGCTAATCTTCACTATGATTGTTTATAAGCCTGGTGTGTACGCTTCACCGAGGCGGGCCTGTTTGGCTTTAATAACTCCATTGTGGCATTTATGAAGACACATTGGACATGATAAGCAGGCTGCACCTGTATTATTTTAACATGGTCAAACCCCACAGGAAATGTATTTGGTGTCTGGGTTTCTTCTCTACTTAACCAGGGAATTCTGATGTATTTCTCTGTGAAAGTGCTTTTGGAGTATACTCAATGTGTATGCTGATGAAAATTTATGTACTGCCTTGCAGACACTGCTGCTAAATGGATGCAGTTTGTTCAGTATGCCCATGGGCAAAAACAGGCTTTGTCCTCAGGGTCTCCCAGGGCTAAATTATGTCTCACGCACACACACACGCACACACACACACGCGCAGAGGTCAATTAACCCTCTTGATACAATTGCAGTGACCCCAGCAAAACCAACTTTCCCAGCTCTTTTGTAATTGTAAACCAGTAACAGGAACCCAGAGAGTGATTGTGGTTTCCCACAGGGAAAGATAGCTGTCACTCCAAGAATACTGACGCCAAGAACATTCTTCATAAATACAGTGTACTTTTCCTTTGATTTTTCTGCTGCCAAAAGCTAGAAAAGTCATTAGTAGAATATACTGTAATGCCAACATGAATATGTGTTTGCTGCTTGTGTGTTTAGTTACAGTATCGTGTCATTTATTTATGTGGTGAGCAGTGTTGTATATAATGTAATGTCCTGTAACTAGTAATGTAACTAATCACTATTTCCAAAATCGTAAAAATATTACAATTACTAATATAAGAAATGCTGCATTACTGCGTTACGAGGATAAGATTTCTGGTCCTAGCAAAGTTAGGGTAGGCTAACTGAACCAACCTGTCCAACCATCTGGTTTGAGAGGCTGCAATGTTTTCACTTTGGCTGATTGTTAACTCCTAAGGTTAATTATTGTTCGATGAAGTAGATTCAATTCTAAAATGAGTTGGCTACACAGGTTGTCATATTTCAGAAGGGGCGAGGCAGTGTAGTGATTGTGTAAGTAATATTGTCATGTAACTAATTACTTTTAATACGTAAAGTAAATTAATATTATAACCTTTTAAAGGAGTAATAAGTAACTAGTAACGTATTACTATTCCTGAATAGTGAGTATACTGTGTATACTGTAGTATACTGTCTCAATATATAATTTATGTGTGTAGTACACATGTCTGGATATGTATTCATATGCACGGACATGCCTGTACAGTACATGCGTGTATGTATACTTACTTTCTATTGCCTAGGGTTAACCCATATGACTATGGATGTACTGTATGTCTGCGTGTGTGTGTGTGTGTCTTCCAGCACATCTCACACAGGAGAAAGGCATTTTAATTATAGCACAGCAGACAGGATAATGACAAGCTTCTCTCAGTTTCTCTCTCTTCTCTCTCTCAAGCGTGCTCTTCCCCTATTCTTTGTATGCCTCCTCTGGAAGAAGAGGAAATATGAGAGAGAGCAAAGAAGAGAGTGAGGTGTTCTTCTCTTCTAACAGAAGGTGGTCCACTCCCTTTATTCTCTAATGTTTCTACTGATTTTCTAGATGGTTAATAAGATACAGAAAGAGAGAGAAAGAGAGAGACCAAATCCCTTTGCTTTCCTTCGATAAGGTGCCATGCTTCACACGCACACACCCACACACACAGCAAGAATAGATTGAGAGTTTGACTTAATATAGAAAACTTATTAGATATCCAGGCACATTTTATTTTCCATTGGAAAACACGCACACGCGCACACACACACACACACAAATCTTTCCATCCAGCTACACCCAGTACATCCCAAAATAGCGTTGTACAATTCCCATAGCTACAAACATCCTTTTTTGCCAATTCCCAATGCTATCCCTGTATCAGCACCATGGTCACAAGCTTCACTTTTCCCCACAACATTGTAGCATTTACAACCTGGAGAAACTATGGCCACCTTAATGAAAGGGAGACAAACAAACTGCTGAATACACCATTCTGGAAGGAACTGGGGCATTTCTTCCAGCCTCTAACTTCCCCCATTGTAAATAAATACCTTTTTATTTGACCTCTTAACCTCTTGTGGGGGCCATTGTTATTGGGATCCCAGGGGAGCAAAATATGTATTGTAACTTCAAACTGATAACTCCGAGGTTGGGAGAGTTTCAAGATTTGTGAATTAAGAACTGTATTCTGTTCATACACAAGACATGAAGAAAGTGTACAAATCTTAGCACTTAGTGTTGTGAGAAAGGTCTATTCAGTCTGGAGCATAATACATTTTGAAACAATTGCATTTTTCTTCAGAAATTTCTGTCACAAATTTTGCCTCACTAAAAGACAATTGAACAGTTAGCCTGTTTCATCACACAAGACACATTTTACTACACTTGTGGTCATACTGTAGCATTATAGCAGTGCTCTGGTCTAATATAATAAACTTGGGAATGTCATTAGGAGTCACGGCATCAATTATCATAGTTATGCTGATGACATACAGCTCTACATTGCCGTGTCCCCCGAT
>JAODUH010059593.1:0-17799 GCA_027564835.1 Typhlichthys subterraneus | reverse complement strand
TTGGAGTCTATTGATGAGTTTGGTTAGGATGCCAGAGAGAAGAGAGTTGCAGTAATCCAGACGTGAAGTGCCAAAAGTGTGGATGAGGGCTTCGGTGCTTGAGTATGAGAGTGAAGGAGGGAGTATAGATATGTTGCAGAGGTGGAAGAACGATGCTCGGGTGACTGTTTTGACGTGTGAATAGAATGAAAGGAAGTTATAAGTGGATTTGGAGCCAAGGAGCAGGACCTCTGTCTTGCTGTTGTTGAGTTTGAGGGAGTTTAGTGTCATCCAGCTCTGTACTTGTACGCTATGAAAATTTTGTCAAATTCACCAAATATCTCCTTTCATTTCGCTAGCTTAACATTCTCTCTGCGTGTTGAAAAAATAATTTGATATTTCAACACAATTCAACACAAAATTGTATTCACTTTATTGATACTCACAGGGAATGTGTAACCCTGCATTCACACATTTTCAGATTGCAAATCTCTCAATCGCAGATGAGCTGTCGTCAAGTCCTCTTTAGTGTCAAAACCGCCATTTTGGGATGGGCGTGTCCTACGCTAGCAACTGGAACTGGCGTTTGGTCTACAGTAAAATTTGCCAAATCAAACTTGCAAATAGTGCGCATCCGCTCAAAAAAAATTATATTTTGGAGGGAAATGTTTGTATAAATACTATTATTACACTATGGACCGCGAACATGCACTAGTTAACAACAAGGGATTTTAAGCTTGCTATTGAAAAGAAGATGCTGTCCTGCCATTGGTAGTCGCCGAACCCTGTCACCAACAGCTCGCTGTAAATTAGCATAAAGTTGAAATCTGTCGCCGTGGCTGGGCGGCTGTGTCACTGAACGTAGCTCCGCCCGCTGTCACCGAGAAACGCTGCCGTTCGTTCTGAATGAATTGGAACATGCTTCTTTGCGAGCTGAACATGTCGGCGGTGTGAATGCAGGGTTAGAACAGCACAGAAAGAGCAAACAAATGTTACATAATATACAGTACAAGCAAAAATCATTATAAATATACAGCTATTACATAAAAAAAACACTCAATTATAGGTACACCTGCAAAGGTTGCCACTTTGCCATTTACAAATTACAAATAGGCTCAGTGTGGGCGGCAGTACAATTACCATAACATGATGTGACTGGTGAAACGATCGTCAGTATAGAGGTGTAATTGTTATTGTAATTATTTTATACAGTCATGGGATGGGGTTCAGTAGAATGTGGTAAAAAAAAAAAGTATATTATGTAAGTCATATGCCATATAATGGAGGTAAGAAATAATATATTTGATACAAGTATATAATATAATACATGTTTTAATATAATACGGTATACCAATTATTTCATGTACCTCAACGACTATTTTCTTTCTTCTGGATTACATCCATAAACAGCACAATCTTGTTACCAAAACAATATGGGTGAAGCAAATACTGTGCATCTTCCAAACATTTGATTCTCTGCCCCCAAAACAGGCCAAGGTCTACAAGCTTAGAGAACATGGAGGTGTTCAACGATCAAGGAAACATAAAGGCATACTGTGTAATTCTGTTCTGAGTTATGAAATGGAGGGACCATACAAACAGTGGAACTCCAGCATGTGTGTGTGTGTGTGTGTGTGTGTGTGTGTGTGTTTGTGTGTGTGTGGGTGTATGTACACAAGTGGATGTATGTGTGTGTGCTTTATCCAACTGTATGCCCAAGTATGTTCATGCATGTATACTCATCAATGTGTCACACAACAATCTGTGTGTGTGTGTGTGCGTGTGCGTGTGTGCGTGCGTGTGTGTGTGTGTGCGTGTGCGTGCGTGCGTGCGTGTGTAATTGATTGTGGCTGGACAGGAGTCAGGCAGGCAGACGTGTGGTAGAGCCCAAGGGAAGAACAGTGCTGAAAGAGCAATACTTCACTTGCACTGGACACACACACACACACGCACGCAACCACGCACGCACACACACACCATTAAGAATTACTTAGCCGTCCAGGTCATTGATCTAAAACACAAGAATTGAGAGAGAAAGCCAAAGCATAGAAAGAGATTGCTACAGGAAGAGCAAATTGGGAGACAGATTACCTGCAGCAAAGATGAAAGACTGGCACAGCAAAGTATTGTTTGCATTTCAGCCACAAAGGCACATTAATCATTATCATTTCATTTCCACTTAAATCAATTTGGCTTTGAGCGGTAGACACAGTGTGACCTTGCAGAGAGGCCTCCGGTACGACGTAAAAAAGCTAGCGTGTTGGACTGATCGTGTTTGTGATGGGACATTGCTGTGCCCTTGACAGTATAGGGCAACTTACCCAATTTGAGGTGCAAACAAGGAGAGGTTGTGACTTCCACTCCGTGTGTGAGACCAGCATGGAAGCAACATAAACAACAACATAAAATGAACAGTAGTTATACTATACTGTATACATATATGGGCAGCACAGTGGATACCACTGTGGCCTTACAGGAAGAAGGTCTTGGGTTCAAGCCCAGGTCGTCCCGGCCTTTCTGTGTGCAGTTTGCATGTTGTCTGTGTGGGTTTTCACCGGGTGCTCTGGTTTTCCCCGCTACCAAGGAACATGTCGTGTCAGGTTCACTCTCCAGTCAGTGACCAGTGACACAGGCTCACATCGGGAGTTGGTTAGAGAATCCATTTTGCTATGTGTATGTTACAATAAAAAGCACCTTTACGTGTTATTTAATTTCCCCAAATGGCATGGAAAACAACACAATAGACATATTAAAATGTTATATATTAGAATTTAATAACAGGCATCAACAATGAGCATATGAAAAAATTTGAATACAGAAACTTAGTCAGCAAAATGTACGCCTTATTCTTTATTTTGTTCTGATTATTTTAAAGGCGTCATTTTTTTCAACCAAAGGAACAGTTACCATATAATTACGTGTGAACAGCCTTTGCACAATATTGCTGTTTTGATGGAAGATTTCAATCCATGAAGGATAATATTTCATAAAAGGGAAGCAGGGATTAAGTCCGACAAGGCAAGAGAGAAAGTGGATTTAGTGTAGACGCTTATATTTACGCTCTGAATAAATGTCAAATGCATCCACAATAGGGGTTAAATCTAGGGCAGTTGTACTTCTACAAGAGCTCACACACGGACGCTTAAATACTTGTATATAAAACACCCCCACATGTTGTGTATTAAAAGCACACATGCTCACTACCCATAGTCCAATAACACTTCATTGACCGGGTGTTATTAATTGTTTCACTTGTGCTTTTAGGGAGGAATCATCAACAAGCTTTTTTGTATTAGTTTTATTAAAAAAAAAAAAGCTTTACAACAGAACACACCACCATCTTATTGTTTTCTGTGAATGGCAAATACTGTAAATAAATAAATAAATAAATAAATAAAGCTCAGCATGATGAACTTCAAAAGCACTTAGTTCATGACACACACACACACACACACACACACAAACATATACAGAGAGAGAGAGAGAGAGAGAGAGAGGAAGAGAGCGAGAGATGGAATACTTTGCCCCTGACGGAGCCAAAAACTAGCTACACATTACGCCAATGCACCATAAAGAAAGATCCTACTAATGAATCAATATGCTGAGTGAACAAAGCCTTCACCAGGACTGCCCAGAGAGATGGCCTTAGCGTTGCATTGCTGACGCACATTTAAAACAGAGAAAATGTTTCACACATATGGAGAGAGCAGGGCGCTCATTTAATTAGGCAAATGAAATGTCTGGCGGCTTTAGCCGCACCTAGCTAATATTGGCAGACGCGTAATAATATTCTCCTGAAGTATGGGGAGTGAAGAACAGGAAGAGGAAATGAATACAGAGAAAGATAAATAAAGAAATAAGCATAGAGACAAGAGACAGACTGTTGGGAAGGAAGGAAAGGAAACACGGATACACTAAGGAGGAGAGAGAAAGGAGGAAAAATGGAAGCCACTAGAAGGATGGAAGCACGGAAGCATGCAAAGCACTAAAGGGGGAAGAATGGCAATGGGGAAGCAGTCAGAGGAGACAGATGGGCTGAGAATGGCAGCAGATCAGACTGAATGACATCAGAGATGGAGTGAAAGGAGTATGGAAGGAAGGCATGCTGCTAGATCAGACGTCATATCCATCTGTCTTTTCCTCTCCGTCAGTTGCTAACCTGCTCCCCTCCTCTTAAAGTGCAAGCTAACTCCGTCAACAGGAGAGCTGAGGTTCTCACTGTGTTGCAGAAATATGCTTTTTGGGGGTCACCAGATGATCTGAAGATTCAAACATAAATATATTGTATGTAATTATTTATTTAGCAACCCTTCTAAAATATGCATAGATTCTTCAATGTAGGCTATGCTCACTTTGTAATGGGATTTTAATTGCATGTGTTCCCTATGGCCCAGTGGAGAAGACACAGTGATAAAGATGTCTACATACTCTCCAGCTCTGGCAAATAAGAAATAATAACACACTTTTTATAGCCTTGTAAAAGGAAAGTTAAGTCATATATTTCGTATCTGGTTCTTTATACCCAAGATTCTTTCACTCCTGTGGACTTGTCGCACGCTCACACAGAAATGGGCGTACACTTGTCACACACAGGCACACTGCCTAAGTGTTTCATTGTTGGTTTTACAACATGGGAGACATCTTCGCAAATACAAAGGATAACAATATATGGAGCTCCAAATCCTGCTTTTATATGCAGTGTTCACCCTCTGCTGTTCGATCATTCAACTTTAATGAAGGGTCGGGACCTCCCGAGGTATACAGTTGCTTCTAAAGCATGAAAGCTTGTTCATGGGCCATGGGTTGAAAACGTTTGAAAACTATCACGGTGTAAAGTTGCCTATAGGATAGTAGGCCTCATTCCTCATGTTTAAGAATTAAAGAGGGAGAGAGAGAGAGAGAGAGAGAGAGAGAGAGAGAGAGAGAGAGAGAGAGAGCGGGCTGAGGAAGAATTTGATATGAAGAGAGAATGCGGTTAAAGCGGTGGGAGATAAATTGAGGGCAGCGAGACGAAGCGTGTGGCGGCAAGTAGCAGAATAGGAAGGAATGCGAGAGAATCGGAGAGAAAGCTTCAGCTCTCTCCAGTAAATCAGACTTGGCATGTTGACCTTTGACACATCCAGGCAGAAAAGGTCACTTGAGTGGTAAAGAAAGTGGGGCTATCTGTCACGTTTATACAGGCTAGCTAAACGATGTGTGTATGTGTGTGTGAGTGTATTTGAGGTCAAACCAGTCATTGTATACTTTGCAGATTAACACAACTGCATCTTCTGTGCTGTAATATCACTTTATTTTTCATTCGTTCTTCAGCATAGTCTATAAAGCGAGGCAAAGCTCTCGGGAATAGCCTCGCGATACGGTACATTAACATAAATAGATGGAACAATAATGACATTTTCTTCCCTAGTGTGGAATAGCGGAGCTACAGAAAAGGTTACTCTATAAGGAAATCATTTAATTCTCCATCGGCGGTACGGTTATACACATTAACCAATATTTTGTTATCTGGCAAAACAGTGGCTGGTAATTCTGACATCCACAAATACACAGCCGTTTTTATTGATATTGTTATTACTATTACTTTTTCTTTTTTTGTAGTTTTTTTTTTTTTTTACTTAAGTGCATAAAACAACATTCTACATTATAGGAAATACAAATGAACCATAATTTGGCAGTTTAGAGTTACTTGTAATTCCATTCACCGTACTGTATTTAGAGTTGAGACAAAAGTGTGCTATCCAAGGCAGTTTAAAGGTACAATTCTCTTCAAGGACACAATGCCTGAGCATCACACTGACATGTAATATTGCTGGGAACACTCTAATTAACATTAACCACTTCACCTGTTGTCCCTGCCCTTGATAATACTAGAACTCCCCCAAAGCCCTCCAGTGCCAAATATGCTAAATAAAGCTCTGTGCATTTCATAGTCCTCAGCAGCTCAGTCTGTCTAACAAACCGCTAATGGAGTAAACACAGACATCTCATTAGAAAGTTTCCTTTACTTACGCGCACTACCATAGAATAATCATAGAATAATAACACACGCACACACACACGCGCACGCACGCACACACGCACGCACGCACACGCATGCACGCACACGCACACACACTCTTGCTGAGGCAAATGTTGCTCTGCCAAAGATGTGGACATTAATGGTGTTCCAGCTGGTTTAACAGCTATTTATTTATTGAGGGAATAATTCTGCAGTGCAGCAAAGCTGCTCCAGGTGTTTGGGGAGTTTTTTTGTATGAATGAACCTGCAGCGTTTGTCTTGTCAGGGCAGGAGAGGAGAAGAGATGAGAGGAGAAGAGAAGAGAAGTTTAAAATACCAACATAGGCTACACACAAACACACACATGCACACGCACACACACACACACACACACACACACACACACACACACAAATACTAACTTTCTGAATAAACTGAGGAGAAAGGAGCCATTTAAATGGCAGCCTGGTGACAATGACTTGTGATTGACAGGGGGTGATAGAAAGGCTCTGTCAGGGTCTGATAACAGCTGTCTCGTCTGAAAGGGGCGGGCGGAGGGAAGGAAGACGACACACACACACACACACACACACACACGCACACGCACACACACACCTATGCACCCATATTATTTCAAACGGTGTTGCTGCTTGCGTCATTCCTAAAATTGCGTAATGGAATATGGAATAAGGCAGATCAAACACACCATCCTGTAAACTCCCATCAGCAAAAACAATCAAATAGAGCTCCACGCCGCTCCAGAGCCCAGGTGACAAACACACACACACACACACACACACACAGACTTATTAAACATTCATCGCAGAGAGTTTGGGGTAATGAAGGGAGTCAACAATGAATAATGGATCATATTATAATGGTTGACTTATCCCTCTCATTACTGGCATGGTAATGTGATCGGGAAACAAATTATTATCAGCTTTATTAGAATGTGGGGGCCCAGGGTCCCCTAGACCCCCCTGACCACTCCATCTGTGAAGGGGAAAGAGAATGGGGAGAGGCGGATAGGGCTTGTTCTCATTCTCATTATGCTAGTAAATATATAATATGCTGAATGTTTGTTGGCTTCAATTCAAAGTCACCTTTGAGTTTAAAGTACAAGAACATGTCATTGAAAAGAAAAGTAGTTTAGCTATAGTTATGTGTTATCGTTATAAATCGTTATATATATATCAGCATCACATACCAAAGGTTTGTTAGCCTTATTTGAGTTCAAGAACAGTGTAATTCAGTCATTCTGTAGTGTAGGCTACAGTACATAGACAAACACAGACACTATCTTCCTGAAATAATCCAAAGGATATGAGAAAGACTGCTGAAAAACGACTAGAATGAAACGCAAGGGAACATGCAGAGCTAAACACCCCTGTAACCTGCATGCTTTTATTCGCAGATATGACGGTAATAACCAATCCCTCTAAATGCTAAAAGCAGTCTTTCTCTCTTGGCTGTAGCATAGACACCAGCAGGATGCATCACTTAACACATCTACATGTAGAGCATGTTACTTTTAACACATAGGGGCCTCCAACATTCAGCCAAATTAGCACACGCCTTAAAGCAGGAAGCGTGTCGTGGAACAGGAAGATACGTGCTGACACACGCATCTCACACCCGCGCTGTAAAGTCTCAACACACGCACTCATACATACACTGACAAGTGATGGCAGCTTTCTGTCGAGGTGTCACACACACACACACACACACACACACACCCACTCTCTGACATCGATCACATGGCCAAGGTGGAGCTATGGCATCTCCTTTAATCTGTCTCTCTGCTTATTGGCACCGAAGCGCATGCATTTATGCAATGCACGTGGATTTACGAGTGCATTATAGAACATGCATGCTGTGTGCGCGTGTGTGTGTGTGTGTGTGTGTGCGCGTGCGTTTGCGTGCGTGTGAGCGTGTGTGTGTGTGCTATTGCATACGTTAGCGACAGCAGCACACAGCAACAAGGCAGACTGAGGGTTCACATTGATGGACTTATTGACACCGCCAAATCTCGTTTATCCCCCCTACCGTCCATCCATCACCTTGCTTTAAAAGCCTGTTAGGAAACCCAATACCTTTCATTAGCACAAAAAGATTAGCTTTTTAACAGGAGGTGGTGGTGTGTGAGCAGGCAGCAGCGGCTCGGAGGGAATAAATAAAGACAATCTAAAATGTCCGTGCCAGATAGCCACTTAGCTTTGGAGGAGAGACAACACACGGACAAAGGTCAAATCCATACGAAGGCGTCGTTTTAAAAATAAAATAAAATAACAATAAAAATGGGATAGTAATTTTGATAAAACTGACCTACAATGAAGAAAGGATTGTTTAATTCCACATGTATTTATTCAGTATGTCGCTCACTTACATACTGTAATGTAATACATTGTACAGGATACTGAAAACTGTCTTCGTAGACATTTCTGAATTTGAAACATTTGAAAATGTAACAAAAGCTGTTAAAATAACAACCTTATGTTGTAAACGCATTAGCCTCAATCCAGGCTTCATGTTGTCAACTCTTGATAAAGACCTTTGTAAACATGTCAGCCAAACATAACGTGCAACTAAAACCCAAACAGTAGGCTACAACAGCTACAACATGAATGTGTTCGCAGACCCACTGCACTCAGTGTTGCTCAGTGTTTTTACATGCTGAAGAGCCTTCACAAAACGTTTAAAATATGTCAGACACAATAAACACAACAAGCGTCTGTTCTTCTGTGGATTGTGCAATACTTTCAATTCATTACACAGGGCAGACGCATTGTGATCGATCACGCTAACCGTATACACACACGCACACATTATGCAGACTTTGAGTGATCCATAGGGACTAGTCATCACCCACACAAAACAATTACATTCCCCGGGACCAAGTGACAGTGTTATTAATTTATCTGATACACCTTGCAGGAACACTGACTGCACACACACCCACACACACACACACACAGTTAGTTAACCCACAATTTCCCTAGAGAGTGTCTTTAATAGTAACAATGTTGTCTGTAATAACTTCAATATTACCCAATGTCTCTTCAGTCCTTAAAACAATCTGATAGGATCACACTCACACAGACACAAACTTGTAGCTTTAGGGACTGTAAAATCCATATTTCATCTGAAAGGCTGAGGTGATTGTTCACCCTCTCATGGTGTTTGTCATTAGCCTGTAGTTCACTTAATCAGGCTTCCGTGTACAGAACCCGTTTGTTTGTGAGTCTTTTTGCGCCTGTGTGTCTGTGGCAGTGTGTACTTGACCAGTTTAAACCAGTGAGGATCAGGACAGGGAACGTGCAAACGCACACTCGTAGAAGAATTAAGGCTATTGATCGTCATGGCATGTTCTCACACAGAGATCTAAGATGAACACAGATCAATAGGTAATCCATTTGTTGTCTGTGTGTGTGTGTGCGTGTGTGTGTGTGTGTGTGTGTGTGTGTATGTGTACTAAAGTATGCTTGCATGTATCAATGCAGCACAGAAATTCATGTCTTGTAAAAGTAAAAGTAAAAGTGGGAAACCTGGAACCAGGTGTCATCAAGTTACTGTGATCTATCAGTTTCAGGGATGCTGATCCATACATGACCCTTGGCTACAACCTTATTGGAGTTGGGTGGACAAAAAGAGAATTTCTTCTTCAGGGATCAGTGCAGTTTTATGACAGTGATGCCCTGCAGCTACCAGTTAATAGTTATACTCTGCTGCTGACACAACCATCAAAATCATGTCGTTTAAAGCACGGGCTTTCCCAGTGAAATAGACACAATTGAGAACATTCTATGTTGGTTTCAAAAAACTAATTTAGCTATGACCTACTGTATATTATGGCTTATTTTATCCTAAATAAAAATCACATTTTTAGTGTTTCTTGTTGATATATTTAAAAGAAAAATATATACTACCTAAATTAGCTAAAAGTTAAAGACTGTGCCCGTTAGCATGAACACGGGTTTGATCTCTGAACTTCCTCTTGGAGCCTCAAAAGGCAGACAGCCACTAATCTGCAGCCACACAATAGCTCTGGAATGATTACATTCTTAATTTGGGCACAAACAAGTGATGTCTTTGTGAAAAAAGACTGATTACTGCCAAAGCAATAACGGCTAATGACTGACACCAAAATGGCACAATCAAGCCAGTTTGATATTTTGCTCATCACAGTGAAACACTGTCAAGTCTATTGCCTTGCCTTTGTTCTTGCTCATTAACAACCTTTCATATATAATGGCCCAGTCCCTTGGACTGTAAAGGCTAATCAGGCTAATAGTGTCGTTGTCGGAGAGGGTTTGGTTGTGCTATTAAGGTTGTCAGCTTGTCTAATGCCCTGCTTTGTTCAAAGATTTAAATGGAGCTGGGTTTTTTAAATCCTATTTAATCCTATACTAGATATAGAGTATGCTATACTGTAGATAATCCTATAACAAACGAGTAGTGGGAGTTCAAAATGAAAGCAATTGCATTGTAACACTTATAATACAATATTGAAGGTTGGTATAGAGCTATAGGGACTACCACATTTTAATCTGATTATGTGGCAATGACTGCAGTGGGGCTGTTTATTTATAGCCTAAACATGCTATCGTATTTGTAGAAAATATGTCTGTCCGTATGTACGTAGGCTACATTGTGAAGTTACAAAGCCTACCCAGTCATTCATTCAACACACACACACACTCACGCGCACGCGCGCACACACACGCACACGCACACACAAACACTGTACTATCCTCACTTGGGCACAACAGGGTAAAAACGCAAAACCAGTGAGACTTGGGAATAATATAGATGACCATCCAGGTGGAAAAACACCACCACCTAGAGGAATAAAGTGGCACTGCAAGCCTCCCAAAAATAACTTCTGCTGTTGACGTTCACCACATTTCACCGCATCTCTTCCGTCCCCAGAGGGCTCACCAGGTGAACTCGCTGTAAGAGGAAACTACCTATGCTTTCACAGCAGCGTGCAACACTGATCTTTCTTTCTTTCTTTCTTTCTTTCTTTCTTTTACAGGAAATACTGTATCGGCACATTTCAGAGGTGATGTTAAAGCGAAGGTGTTCTCTTACACTGAGTGTCGACTAGGTAGGTGAACACTATCCAGGAAGTGGTCAGCATGGACTCAGCGATTCTGAGCTGAGCCCGTTCACGTCCGGTCGACGCATTAAAGTTTTAAATGATACTTAATGTACAGCCAGCTCAAGCTTAAACACACTTAAACCACTGGATATACCGATGAGCAAGGTCAGTGTCATAGAGTAACTAACACACACACACACACACACACATACCTCCATGGAGACTGGCTGTGCTCTCTAACCTCTTCCTGTGCAGACCTGCCTCTCAAATATCACTGAGTCCAGACAGAAGAGGCAGACCTTTCCGGAACAAAGGAGAGGCGCGATAAGAAAGAGCTTTTCCCCTGTAAAGACACTATCTCACCCCCTGCCGTTTGACTATGCCCAACCCCATCCCTCTGTCCCCTACAGAAAGCATCCTTGGTTCACCAAAAAAACTGATGTGTCGAAGCTGTTTTTGTCATTAAATAAGACTAGTAAAAACATTTAGGATAATATCAGGAGAAATGCAGGAGAACGGTTGGTCTGAATAATGGAAAGAAGGACGATAGGGACAGTAAAGCAGCACAGTACATAGAGTAAAGCTACAGAACAGTCTAGAATAGAGTATAACCTTTACTGTATACATGTCCATTCCACTGCTAGTGTGTATGGCTGCTTAAGGCACTGCAATAATGATTCATCCCACTTCTTAATCATGAGAGCCTTTCCACTTGCAGTTGTGGTAATTACATCTGCAGCACGCTAGTGAGGCATTACTATGAACAAATGGCTGATCCTCCAGAGAGGATAGGCACAACACAGTATCCATGGACCAGCTTCTATCACAGGGATCACCCACACCACCTTGCCAAATTGACCTAAGCTAGCAAGTGCTTGAACATGTTTGTCTTGTGTACTTTCCTCTGTAGATCCTACAGCACTCCATTGTCACGCAGCTGGTGGTCTTTTGCCAGTCGTTTCTCTTCCGTACAACAGAGTATGGCATCATTATGCTAAAAACACTGGCAGAATTGCACATTATAATGGTGCTCGCCTCCGGGTGCCAGGGACGAGAGCCAGGCGTGTATGTGTGTGTGCGTGTGTGCATGCGTGTGTGTGTGTGTGTGCGTGTGTGCGTGCGTGTGTGTGTGTGAGTGCTGTCAGGCATGCAAAGGTATGGGACAGATGTGTGTGTCAGTCATTACTGTAATCGCTCCATTTACTTCATCCACCTTGGGAGGGATGGCTGGTCAGCACCATCTGGTCTCTCACACACACACGCACACACACACACACGCACGCACGCACACACACGCACACACGCACGCACACACACACGCACACACACACACGGGTGCATACATTCAGCAACAGCCAACCATTTCAGGACTCATATATGGCAGCCAACAACATTAGGAAGTCCATAGATGTGTATGTGAGCTTGGCGCGTGCATGTGCGTGAGCCTGTGTGTGTGTGTGTGTGTGTAAGCACAAGGCCATCGTGTGTCATTGTGTCGCTAGCATAATATCTCTCTGTATCCAACTGTATTTTCCTCTTCTCCTCTATCTCTGCCATTCTCTTCTCCCCTGAGTCCAGCTGCTTTTGAAGCGACATGAATCTGTTGTGTTCCCAGCAGAGCAGAGGCGGAGTGCAAGAGACCCACGCAAGGAACCAGTGATGAAAGAGAGAGAGAGAGGGGGAGAGAGAGTGACAGAGAGAGAGAGAGGGACAGAGGGAGAGAGGGGGGGGGGGGGAGAGTGAGAGAGGGAGAGAGAGAGAGAGAGAGAGAGAGAGGCTAACAATGAACGAGACCTCAGGCTCATCTGCATTTAGATTCCTCTGCTACTTGGGGAGACACCAGAAGAAGGAGTGTAAAAAGAGGGTGATATAGAGGAGAGGAGAGGCTCATGGTCTGGACTGAGAAGAGCCACCACCAAGCACCATGTAGCCATGGCAACCACCAACAGGAGTGGATGAGGAGTGGAGGCTGTCTACAGTAACAGCAGTGAGTGAAGAAGCGAGCGAGAGAAAGTCACCGGGATAAACCGTGAGAACGGAGAGCTTGCGCGTGATGTGTTCCTTGCAGTGTCACAGGCAGCCTTTTATCTGTCTGTGTTTGTGTGCCTCTCAAAATGGACACTATGTTTACAGCTGTCATTGTGATATTTGTTGTTGATGTTACCACTCAAAGTGGAATACAGCGCGCCAGTGGTTTTTAGCAAAGATCTCAATGAATACAGCCCTTTGTACTTGTTTATTAGTGTTTCTTGTTTTGTTTTTGACTGTTTGTTTGGGTGCATGCCTTGAAGCAGATGTGCTTTAGTGCAGTACTGTAGATAGCTAGGCTATAAGATAGCATGGGCTGAAGACCAGGGTCAAGACAGTTCACTTGAATATGTTCTGCTCTAGCCCGAACACATACAGTACAGTATCAGTGTCCTGAGGCTGAGCTTGCCAAACATTGCTACGCTGAAGAGCTTATGAACTGGAATCTCCTCTGCAGATACAGCACGTTTTCCCCTCCTGTTTATTTATTTACACAGCAACGGCTCTGTCCTAAACTCCAATGGAATATTTGTTATCGCCAACAGCCGGCTGAGCCCGTATCTCTCTATTCCACTATTTGTCTCCTGCTGGTCTATCTATCACTCTCTTCTCTCTCTCCCCCCTCTCTGTGCTCTCTCTCTCTCTCTCTCTCTACCCCCCCCTCCCCCTCTCTCTCAAACCATTCACATTCCATTGTGGCTCCTCATCTGTATGCTGAGGAGAGTTGGCCCCCACTACTCTACTCTGCTCCCCATGACCTCCATCTTTCTCACTCTCTATTTTCGCCACCACTCCTCCTGTCCCTCCATCTATTTTTCTGGCCCCCGTGTTTAGCTTGAATTTCTCTCCCCGCCTCTCTCCCTCTCCCTCTCTCTCCCTCTCCCTCTCTCTCCCCCCTGTGGAGCGGAGTGTCATTGGGCGTGAGGTCACAGGGCTGGGCAGTGGTGCCCCTGTCAGCAGTCTGCAGGCTCAGATGGGCTTAGTTACAGCGGGCAGAGACCCCCGCGGGAGGGACACGTCCATTGGCCTTGGCTGGAGGAACAGGCCACGGAGACAGAGGAGCAGGCACATGCTTACACATACACATGAATGCACATTTATGCAGAAGCACACTAGGGCGCGGGGGACAAAACACACACACACACAAACACACACACACACATGCACGTGTACACAAACACACACACGCACACACATGCACGTGTACACAAACACACACGCGCGCACACACGCACACAAACGCACACGCACACGCACACACACACGTACATACATGCACATAAGCGGATAGAGAAATGGATGCGAGCGTACTGCCTTCCATTACGGCGATATGGCAGTGTTCACGCCGACCGTGGAATCACATTTGTCAACCTCTCACAGAACAGGGGTCCTTGGTTCCATTTTGCCATGGTGTTGAACAATGGAGAATTCAGCTGATTTCAAACAGTTAAATATAATTACGTAAAGCTCCAAAAGAGCAGATGTGTCTGTAAAATATTATATTTAGGTCATGTAATGAAAAATAATTTCCACCGGCTGAATAAAATACAGCCGGTGTAACAATAATTGCCGCCAAAGGAAAATCAGAGCCCGCCGCATTGAAATATAGACTTTATAGACATGGCACAACTGTCTGTCTATAGTAATATTTAATGTGAAGTTGATTACTCTTTAAATATATACTGCAGGGTAAAAATATCACAGATCATGAGGACTTAGCTTTCCAAGGGGGTTCTGGTCCTATATTATTATATAAACATCCGTAACTATAACATATAACACAGATATATGCCTGCAACGCTGGCTCCAGACTCAAATGTCAAGGATCCCAAACAGGTACTATATGCTCTGCAGTCTGCCCATTATACTGTATGCTTCATCCATCTGTTACAGTTAGGCTGGTAAAACTGAGGGTGTCTTTAAAGGGTAATCATTGCAGTGGTATTTTAAGTAACACAGTTAGAGAAATAGCCCATTTTTCCATGTTTTTACATAAATGGCATAACATGTTTAATAGGATGTCATGGCCAGGGTCACTTTGGATTTCAGATGAGGGATGCGGTCAGAACAACTGTACCACACTGCCCCCATGTGGCACAGAAAACCACAGCATGAAGAATAATATGTCAGCCCAATGGTTCTGCTGCTACAACAGTACTGTGTATCACTGAACAATAACTGACAAGCGTTGAGCTCTTCACCTACCTGTCCTGTAGGTGACGCTGTTGGAAGGCTCGTGTTACACGATCAAGTTGCAGAGATGCGAGTCATTTTACACATCGGACCGTTATTGAGGTTCTATAGCCAACCCATTATGCGCTCGTACATTGACAGCTAGGTGACTTTTTAATCATGATATGCTAAGCCTACAGTATAGATAACCCCTTACACAGCAGGAGGTGAGACGAACAGAGGAAGAGAATAACGTGGCTAGTTGCTGACTTGATTGGATAGTGTCCCTTTCGTGTGGATGTCTATTTTTAGGTAGTTTCATATAATTATAGGCTGCTATATAGTCTTTATGGCGGAGGCCAGCGGTAACAGAGGCTCCAGTAGAGCTGGAGGAAGTGCGGGCGTGCGTGTCCCGCAGGATCAGAAAACTGGAGTAACGCTGTTAGACGAGAGGGTGGACTTCCTCCGGGAGCAGGCCTTCTGTATTCTCCGAGTGAAAACCGACAAGTGGAACCGCTTCATTGGCGCAGATGAGAACCAGACTATTATCCTGGGCTTCCTGGACCACATCTTCACCGATAGACTGCTGCTCTTCACCGGACCAGGTGGAACACTCCATGCTGGAGACGTACAGGTAGCCTAACACACGCACACGACAAGAAAACGCCTTTCTTTAGCTGTGGAGAATACGTTAAGTTATATTCACAGTAGGTCTACTCACATAATATACATCAACATAATTCAAATTAAAATATAATATTTACATGGGGCTCTCTTCACGGGTTGCCTTTAAGAGTGACACTTTTATAGCCCAATGAAACAACATAATTATTATATCATTGAAATAAACAGTTGTGTTTATCATAGGATTATGCTATTTCATAGGCTATACTGTATGGCAAAACTGTTTTTAATTGTATATAGCAGCATTGGGCCTAACCTTTAAATCAAAACCAATGAAATAAGTCAGTATATATTTCTAGTGCTTTCAATAATACTGAAGGAATCCCTACTGTATTTGCATCCCTGAAGTCTTTCCTACCGTGGAAGACCAAGGTGTTTTGCGTGCTCAAGAAGGGCGTGAGAAAAGTCAGCCAGGATGACTTCAGACACCAGCTCCACCTAGGAGAAGTGTCTGGGCACCCCATGGAGCATCTGCCAGTGATCATTGCAGAGGTGTGTGTGTGTGTGTGCGTGTGTGCGTGTGTGTGTGTGTGTATGTGTGTGTCTGTGCAGTCATGAACAAGCTATATGCTTAACAGTTGACACAACAATATTAAGTGACAAAATAGACAAGACTACCTAAACATGTATTTGACTATATTTCATTATTACTTTTTATCAGGCAAGCAAATCTATTTGTTCTTAATATTCCTTTAACTTGTATTTATTTTAGCTGCAAACGCATTGTTGTTTTCATCCAATATACAGTTTGAGACTTTTGTCAGTAACCATTACACATTTATGCCAGCTGAACTAACTTGAACTAATTCCTTGAAATAAATGATGTAGAATAAAACATATTCAACGTAATACTGTTACATTGTAATAGTGTATTTGACATCTGGGCCTGTCTAGGTGCTAGATGACGTGCTGTCCAACGGTATGCACCCCAGAGACTGGCCACAGGTGGTGCGTGAGGACGTCCACCGACACCTGGAGAAGCTGAGGAACACCATAGTTACTCTACGAGGCCTGGCAGAAGGTGGCACACTGCTGCCCCTGCCACTATGTTTGGAGAGGGCACAACCACAAGACATCGTGGTCTGGTCAGTGCGTGTGTGTGCGTGTATGTGTGTTGTGCTCTGGTTTGGGTGAGTGTGTGCGTGTGTGTGCGTGTGTGTGTGTGTGTGTCTGTGTGTTCATCCATAAAATCTTTAAGCTTTTCGCCAGCCCATATTTGTAAGAGGGTGTATGGATCTGAACGATGACTCGTTAGCATATCTTACATGTAACCCAAAATATAAACATTTCATATAATGGTTATTGTGTGGAACCACCGAGAAGCAGATATAGTCAGTACTGAGATCAAATACTGACCTGCTGTGGCTTGGAACAGCGTAAAAAAAAAAAAAAATTCTTTAATTTATTAATTTCAATCTCAACTGAAGGGTTAATTCTGCACCGGCTAGAGACTCGTATCCTGTATACAATCACACTGACACAAGGGTTTACAATAAAACTATCATTAATTTATTTACAAATAGCATAAAAAGATTAGATTATAGACATTAACCACACAATAGCAATAATAATAACAAGCACATCAACCCTGACTCCTTCGTCAAGTCAAGTCATTTTATTTGTAAAGCACATTTAAAAACAGCAAATGCTGACAAAAGTGCTGTACACATCAATGCAATACAATGAATAAGTAAAATAAAACAATAAAACACAATACACAACAAACAAGACAGTTTTAGCATAGTGTCCCAGAACTTACTATGCTAAAGAGTACAAGTGTGTCTTTAGAAGAGACTTAAATGTCTCAATGGTGGAAGACGCTCTAATAGAAAAAGGA
>JAODUH010059583.1:0-17800 GCA_027564835.1 Typhlichthys subterraneus | reverse complement strand
CACACACACACACACACATATACACACTTGCATTTGTAGGTATGTAAACATGTGTGTGTGTGTGCGTGTGTCCGCCAATGTCCATTTGCCATTTTAAATGGCCCCATGTGCTCTTGGTGTAAGAAGGAGAAACAGAGAGAGACACAGACAGACAGACAGACAGACAGTGAGAGAGAGGCAGGCAGGCAGACATACATGCAGCAGTAGATGGTACTTGAGGATCCTCTGCACTGGCTTGAGCAGGTAGGAGCCCAGGGGCAGGGAGTGCCGCAGAGATTCCTGGCGCTCTCGGAAGAACTTGGCCAACGCCTTGTTCCTCATGCACTCCGTCAGCACGGCCACGGACCTGGGAGGAAGAGGCAGAGCGCACGGGAGAGTTCAGGAAAACTGGGACGAAACCGGTGAAAATCTGGCGGGTTTCATCTAAATGTTTGCTTTTAATTGTGATGGCAGCCCATCTTCCACAGCCCTGATACGCCTGAGTGAGACTGATTGAGTAAACGTCGAGCATGATAAAGATGGTGTGGCAAAACACGCGTACGAGCAGCCAACACAAGACATTCCCAAAGGAAAGGTCATGGAAAATGGCGACGTGAAATAGTGCTCTCCGGAGGAGAACACTTGCTCTTTGAGCAGGACAAATGCACAGACTGCTGCTATGGTAGCTGGCCACTGTAAAGACATACTGTCGTCATTGTATAGAGTTTCCATCCTCCGGGGGTGAGGGGTTTATTTTTAAATGTGGGCGGCCGTGGCGCAAAGTGGGTCTTCTCCGGTCGAACGGTTCAGTCCCCGATGCCTCCCGGTTACGTGCCAAGGAGTACGACACAGTCCTGTCTGCTCCCCATGTGCTGGATGGAGCAGTGTGTGACCGACACCACCACCGCATGCGTGTGAATGGGTGAATTGGGAGGCTGCGTTGTAAAGCACTTTGAGTGACCTGCGGGTTAGAAAGGCACTATACAACTGCAGTCCATGCAAAATCTGGGCTGTATAATGTGACGGTATACTGGTCGGTACATCTGCTTTGCTGTGACCTTTGACCTACACTCTGAGTCCACGATTTCAACGAATGTTTACCAGTGAAAGGTCAAGCCGTCAAGCTTTCTCGATCAAACAAAGACATCTACTCTGGCTTTGTTGTTTTCGCTAACCTTTTCCCAAAATGCCCATCATACTGGAATGCCTAGTATGAAATTAAATGCACACGCTTTGTTGGTGCGGCACATGTGCAGAGAAACGACACAGTAGGATACTTGTGAATTGTGTGTGAATGTGTGTGTGTGTGTGTGCGTGTGTGTGCGTGTACATGTCTAAATTCCAGTAAAGCTCCACACAGGCCTCACATTGTTCTAGAAGAAATCCGACCTCCAAGTTTAGTACGACCGGGATCCATATGCGGCCTCCGTTTTCTACTCTGTGGTTGTGTGTGTGTGTCAGTGCATGCGTACGCCTCACGTGCGCCCGCGCATGCGTGTGTGTGTGTGTTGGTCGTGTGTGACCTTGGCTGGGGTCACCAGCTGTGTGAGGGTGTGGGAGAGGGTCTCTCTCAAACAGCCGACAATAGCCTATTCACGCTCACACGTCCACAGTCAAGTCATCATTTACTCATAAATTATTTCATAAGCGCGTTTCATCACAGTGCCTGCAGAGGAAGCTGACTTCAAAGTGGCCGGAGGAGGTGGTGTGTTGGTGTTGTGAAACAGTCGGCGATAAGTCTTAGCACGAGGAATAGCCTAGCGTTTCTCTCTCTCTCACACACACACACAGCTAGTGTGTATTGTGTGCACACAAGCAAGCGCGCGCGCACACAGTCACAAAGACACGCACTAAATCAACCATGCACGCACACTAAAGAAGAACGAGCACGCACGCACGCACGCACACACAAACTGCTCTACCCTCCGGCTAAGGTATCGCAGGTGTCCTGTAACACCGCAGTGCTCGCACAATGCAAAAGACAAAACATTAAAAGCCGTTAAATATGACAAGGTGACAACTATAATACCCATCTGTCATTGTCTGGGCTGTAAGTCTGTCAATAGGCAATGCATAAAAGAATGAAAGCCAGAGGGAGGGAGACCCTGAGGTGTAGCTGGCAGCAGCAGACGGCTTGACTCCTGTCTCTCCTGCCAAACGTGTCTGTGTGGCAGGCCAGGGGAGAAGGCCACAGTGCACGCACGCGCGCGCACGCGCACACTGGGGCCATGTGAGACGCTGGGAATAACAGACAGGGAAGCCGAGAGCCGATAAGATGACAATGAAGATGACGGGAAGAGAACAGGTTTGTGCAGTTGTGTTGAGGCTCTAATGCAGAGTAATGCGCATACAGAGTGTAAGGTAAACACACACACACACACAGTTTTCTTACCGTGGGTAGTTGGTGCAGTACTGCGTATATATGTGGAATTCCTCACTCTGGAAAAGACAAAAAAAACTAAATGAGTCTCAGCATACGAAACATACGGTAAGTTAGTACGTCGTTTCAGTGAAAGTTTGGCCACAAGTAAAGATGAGCAAAACATTGAGTCAAACACTTATACTGCTACAGGTATTACGCATTCATTACATGAACCAGTGTTAAAAATAACAGATATCCATTTCATGAAATGGCCAATAGCGAGTAAACACGGTGCTGTACTTTGAATTGTATTTTATTTCACATAGTAGTGCATCCACATTGCGGCAGGGCAGCTAAGGTAAAGGGCCGTCTATTGCATGTTTCTTGATAGGCACAGTCAGAGCCCACGAACAAAGACTCCTGTCTCCTCCGTTTAACAGCGCTAATTGAAAGTCAAGCCCGTAGCTTATCATTATCCCAGAGTCCCCTGCCTTTAACTTTCTGCTGATCCCAGAACAGCCTTTAGTGCGCAGATTAAAACGTCCTCTCATACTGTGTCGCCGCCCCTTTAATGGAGACTTTTCTACCTCTCGCCCCCTGGGGAACATCAAAGACCTCGGAGGCAGCCTGGCTTATCAAAGCAAAGGCGTGAGACCGCCTCCATCCCATGCACTGTACTGTGGAATTCCTCTCGTTCGGTCGCCACACACGTCACTCCAGGAACACGGTTTGCACATCTGATGTCTTCTCAATTGTTTTGAGGAACACTGTCTGTCTGTCTGTCTGTCTGTCAGCTTTCTTCCTGTGATGCAGGCAGGGTGAGCGATGGCCCCCCCAGGCTGTTGCCTAACACGGGGGGCCAGCTAATGTGTCTATAAATACAGCCAGTCGGGTCTGACCTGACACAGGATGTGGACGGCTGTTGCAGGAAGCGTGTTAATCAACACAAGAGGCAGATGATGAGCTAATATTAACAACAACGCCACCACAACGCACACACACACACACACACACCGGCAGGGGTGTTCACATATTTGTGAAAACAACACACAGCGCCACAAACGTAGAGGCTGGATGTGTGACAATGTTGTGCTTTCTCAGTGCACGTATTCAGACCTCAGTAAACGATTGCCCCTGCCTAGGAAGAGAAAGAGTGCATCTACCTGCAAATATACATAAGGACGGCAAATACACAAACTGAAGCGTCCAACCCCTCCCCCCTCAGTTGGTTTGCCTGAGGTGGGAACCATTTTAAACTGAAGAGCCCAAGGTTTCTAGTCTCCAGCAGTCTGCCTCCACAGACGGGACTAAACGCAACCAGATGTGCCACCATTGATTTCTGATGACACAAAACACACACTGTGGACACACTCCACAAAAACCACCACAACATACACAATGATTGCAGTGGCCACACACACACACGCACACACACACACACAAACAAGCGCACACACAAGCACACACACACACACACAAACGAAGTTGGCCTTGAAATACCCCAGATCTATAATATGCAATCCTTGTAAAAATATAGAAAAACTATATTCAAACATATAATCACAATATTAAAATGGTTACCCTTACCCTCTAGAAGAACACACACTAGAGCTAAGCTACAGCATATCATATATGGGACTGTATTAGTGCGAACATCAGACCTAGTGTCACCATCGGTCACATATAGGCACCACGATGTGAAACAACATTGAGATTCCTGATGGAAGCAGTGTTCCTCTCTACGGTTAACATTTAAAAGATGAGGCAACAGGGCTGAGCTCCGTATTGATGTGTCTAGACCAGATGGGGCACAGTGGAGTGGATAGATCTCTAGCAGCGATATGGCCATGTGATCTCGTAGTCAGCACGCAGCGACGCATTAAAATAGGCTGGAGGCTCACAGCCAACGCAGTCAGGCCAGGGCAGGGAACATCATGGCTAATAGCCAATTAGGTAGGCTGGGAGAAATGTTACAGATGGCTGTTATCTCTTTACAGCTTCAACGAAGCCACTTGCAGTTGGCACGCAGGCACGCACACAATATGTACTTGGACTACATTTTTCAAAGCACTGGTATTGGCTACTGACCCGTCACAAGTTTATGACCGTGTTCAAATATGGACACACGTGAACACACACACAAACACACATATCCCTGGAGATGTGCCTCATCAAAGACACCACTGTGGATAGCAGTGCAGGAGAGCTGATCGTTTTAATTGCCCAACGAACACAGCAGCTAATCAAAAAGCTAATCAGAAAGCCCACTTTAATTTTAACAAGCTGAACCACAATGGTACACATTTCCCAGAATGCCAGTCAGTATATGCCCCCCCTGATAGGCCAAGGATGACCTCATAGAAGCTTTGCCCAGATGAATACCTAAAGTGAGCTGAGTAAACATGTGGAGGGATTGTATAAACCCTCCAGAGGAAGTGCTGGAATGCAGTTATGTTATCATGGGACATAACCATACAATGGTTGCTTATTGGAGCTCCCCATAGGAAACCATTGTACAGTTACAATTGGGGTGAGCCACAGAAATGGAGACAGCCAAAAGTCTCACACACACACACGTTTTCAAGACAGCGCATAAACACAAGCAGCAGAGGCAAGCACCCCCCCCCCCTCCTCGGCCCCTCCCCTTTCTGTCGCTGCTGCAGCACTGCTATTAGCCCCTCCAGCATCACCAGTAAAAGGTGATTATATATATTAGGAAAACCCATAGAATTCCTCTGAACATGCTCCATCCTCCGTGCCCTCCTACAGTACCTGAAGCTAAGGGTTCACTGTGTGCGTCTATGCACCATGCAAGCCTGCCTTAAAACAGCCTTGCCTCATAACCGCTGCAAATAATGTACATATGAAGTGTGGCTACTTGAGAAGAACTGTCCTCTTATGTGTATATATTAGGGCTGTCACAATTTAATTGCGATGAATCACACTCTTTACATTATTAATTTGCGATTAAAAAATTGCATATTGTTACCTGTATGTTTTCTTTCCTCCCCAAGTGTTAGATATGCAAGCTTTACACAAATGTTTGCATTTATTTTATTTTGAAATTATATAGAAACATTTGCATACCGCTGGCATATCTTTTGCCTAGACATACAGTATATGAAAAGCATATACATACTGTACATAGGCTTCATCCAGTACATACAGACATGTATGTATGTACAGTATGCGTGTGTGTGTGTGTGTGTGTGTGTGTGTACGTGCATTTGAACCAGCTGTTTGGACAGGTTTCAACAGGTCTGAGATCTGTACAGGTCTGAGAGAAAACGAGACTGGGGGAAGGTGTGCGTGCGTTGCGTGCGTGCGTGCTACATCCTTACCTTAGCTACGAAGCACTCTGCAATGGCCACAGGGTCAGAATTACACTTCTCAAGGTCAAAGAGCAGGTCTCTGAAACAAGACATGCCTAATGTGAGCACTTCAGTTATGTCCGTGTGCTCACTATATACCCATACACAAACTGTCTTTTGCTCCAATTCACACTGCCTGCCAGTGTGAATCATACAAACGTAAATCACTCTCCAACACATTCATTGTTCTAAACAATAGACTAAGTCGCCCAGTATACATAAACACAATGCTATAGGTCACTGTGCACTCAACAAAAAGGAAACTTCCATGAATTGAAATAGGCAGTGACTGCGGACTGCGAGTGTGTGTGCGCGTGCGTGCGTGCGCGAGCGAGAGAGAGTGCGTGTGTGCCACGCGGGCGCGCACCTTCGGCTCACGGGAAGAACACTTGTGTATGGAGTTATTGTTTCACAGCTGGGGCTGCCAGGTCAATGTGACTGCTTCAAACTGCCCCTCTCTAGACTACATTCTACTTAAGACAGCTGAGAGATTAAAAATAGAATGTGCGTTGTCTAGACTTATGGTCTGCATTACCACGAATGAGGCTAACCTAGCATTTTGTCTGAGCGTTCGGTTAGCCTCGACTGAACACACACTGGTCGAAGGAAGGGGGACATCTCCAGACTGATACCGCACGCACGCACGCACGCACGCACGCACGCACACGCACACACACACACACACACCTTACAACATTCAACAGTGTCATGCCCTGATAACAACAGTCCAGTCTCGGGGTATTGTTTGTTTGTTGGCTTTAAAAAGGTAGGCATGTTCCTGTGATACAAAAAAAAACAGTTTCAGACGTGTGTGTGTGAGCTGTACCTATTGAAACGGTAGATGTCTCGTATGTTGCCAAAGAGAGAACCTTTATCTTCAACACTCAGGGCCAGGCGAGACTGGTTGCTGATACATTCCAAGTAGTCCTGCAGAGAGAAACAGAACAGACAGGTCAGAAACACCGCCCAATAACATGTTGGAGGGAAATCTTAGACACGCAATGACACAAATCTCACATCATCTAGTCTTACATACACCTCATAGGAGCTTTGTAAGAGTGTGTTACAGCAAGTGGTTGACATGCAATGCAATTTATCGCTGTACAAACAGCGCCCATGCTACTACAACCTGCGTTTCTGTTCATAAAACATGCAAAGAACAGTGCTCAAAAAGATGTTTATGTGTAATTCTTCCAGCTTTAACTCTCTGTATCTTATCTCTCGCCAAACCATTGGCCACGGCCAAGCGTTTCTACCGCTCCAGGGCTCCAGGCACACGCCAGAGAGAGAGAGAGAGAGAGAGAGAGAGAGAGAGAGAGAGAGGCTAGTAGTTTTCCAGTCATATATGGTACAGGCAAAGGGGTGTTTAAATTGCATGCCTCTGTTACCAGGGTTGCAGTGCTCAGATCATCAACGGCTACAGTTCTAACTAAACAAATAAAGGTCTTTAGTAGTTGTGTGTGTACAGGGTGGTAGAAAGTGTCTCGCCTACCCCTCTCCCGCCCCCCCCCCCCCCCCGCCCTTCCTGCACGTCTTGTCTCTCTTCTCGTCTGTCTCGCTGACAGATGGGCTAAGTGCTGATAGCATCTATTCCTACAGGCAAGCTCAAAGCAAGCACCCCGGAGCCGTGTCGCAAACTACACTGCCACAAACACACACACACACAGGCACGCACACACACTTCCCAAAACCCCACCAAGATGACTCCAGACCTAGCCGTAGGCAGGTAACGCGGGTGAAAGAATGGGGAGGGTCTTTGTGGCGGCGGGTGCAGTGCGGTATCGGTTTTTGAAAGCCGACCGCAGCCTGAAACCTTCAGGACAGACATTACAACACACAGAATAGCTCCAGACTGCCCTCAGCATACATAAACACATGCCCACGGATCACACACACACACCAATGTGTGTGCTGTTGTGAAATGTTTTCCTGTCGATGCAATAGTCGCTATTGAAGATCATTTGGGAGATTTAATGAGGCATTAAACCATAGACGGGAAAAAGATAATATGTAGAGATATGTAAAAGAAAAAGGAGGGAGTGAAGGTGTAGTGATTTTATTAGTCAGATGGGGCAGCGAGGTCGGTCCCTGCATGGACAGTGCATGAGCAACGCATGTATTCAACCAAAGCATTTGCCTCAGGATTTGTTTATTCAAATACAAGAGGCAGTGCGACTGAAAGTAGTTAGCCAAGAGATTTCACGGCAATTGGAGGTTAAACATGTCTGCTCATGCCTTATGATTATGACTGTATGAACACATGGATGATATATTGATTTATGAATAGTACTTATTACAGTCAATGCTTCTCACGTCAAAGACATGAGTTGCTCCTTCTCTCACATTAACTGGACAAAAGCAAGACGGGGGAAGGGCATGTTGGTGATTGTGTGCAGGCTGGTTTTTAGGTTGGGTTGACACTGCAGCTGATGCGGAAGGTGATGCTCGTTTAGCCGCCCATTCACTCAACAGTCAGCCACAGCAACACAACAATAGTAGGGCTCGCTCTCGCTCTCTCACAAACCCTAACTCATGAACAAGTTCAGCTGTAACCTTTCTCCAGCACACACACACGCTTTCTGATCCATTCCATTTCCTACATACAAATCCTCACTCCAAGGTGGGACGTCAGCTGTCTACTAAACAATGAGCTGCAATTACCAAGCCCCCCCCCCCCCCCCCTCTCTCTCTCTCTCTCTCTCTCTCTCAGCATATTAACTATATATATATTATCTCCTGCAGTATTCCTGCAGGCACAGTGATGCTCCCAGTTTAAGGCCAGACTCCTTGTCAACGTCAAACATCAGTGTGAGTGTTTCCAGGTCTGGCAGAGGAGGAGAGGAGGAGGAGGAGGAGGAGAGGAGGAGGAGGAGGAGGAGAGGGGGGCATGAAGGGGCTGATGAGGGGAGAGATGACAGTCTGGGTTTGTTTTGAGGAGGCTGATCGGCCTCATTTAAAAAACACACAGAGCCAGGCCCAGGAGTCCCGAAAAAACAAACACCACACACAGTCTTTTACCTCATTCTCTACATACAGTTCCTTTGTAAAATGCTGGCGTGTGTAAGCCGTTCCAATGTGTACACACCCACGGGCAACGCATCACGTGTGTATGTTCATGTGCAGAACAACCTCGGCACCGCTGACAGACGAGGAACAGGCGAGCCTGCAGGAGTCGGGGTAAACGTTTGTGTTCGGGCCGCCACGCCCCGTTTCGCACAGGATGCAGCAGGCGACAGCCAATGAGAGCGAGCGAGGGGGTTGAAAGACAACATTGTACCCTGCATTGACCGCATGAGTGCTTGTTTCGATAATACTGCAGGTAGACGCTACATGTTAGTTGCTGCAACATAATGTAGCTATACCCAGTTTAGCTACAGCAATGTTTAACTTTATGGAAAAACCATTCGCTGTTCCTATATCTTAATAAAATGATCTAGGAGGGAATATTCAATTATGTGTAGCCACTTCAATTAACCACACGATTTTCCTCCAGCTGCTTCTCATGTGCATTTCTCAAAAATGTAGACAAACACAGCTTTAAATTCTTACTGGTAATGTGTGTGATATACTACTGTATGTTTTCATATAAAACAGCAGCATGCCGTCTTTTGACGCAACGGAGCTGGAGGTTACAATTAATGACAATTTGGTTACAATTTTTACACTTGATATCAAACTAAAGTATGTGCATTTCTGCACATTCTGTATATGTAAAGATGGAACCACACAAAGTGTCATGGTTGTGCCGTTCAGAACGTAATGCAGAGGTATTGGTTGGCTGGACTGGTAGTGGGAGGGCTGCTTAACTGATGGGGGACCTGGGGTCCGGCCGAGGCAGAGGACTGGGGGGGGATAGACATTGTTATCTCAGTTAAGCACGCTCCCCCCGGGTGGGGGAGACGCGAGGATGGACAGAGGGAGGTGATTGTAAGGAAGGCAGAAGGAAGGCAGCGGCCTTGCCTGACAACGTCTCCAAATCACCCACCACCCCTGAGGTGACCAAAGTGTGACCCCCGCGCCCCTGGCTCCTTATCCTGTCTTATGGGAAGCGCAGTTTCCTGCTTGTTGAGGCCTTATTGCCCCCCCCCACACACACACACACATTTCACAAACAATTACTGGTCTGTTAACCCAAAAGCATACAGTGGGAGAGGAAACATCAATAAAAGAGAAGAAAAGCAGCTGCTATGTTCTAAAACATGCATAGAAAGACACGCACACACACACACAGTCTCATATTTCATCTCGTCAACACAATGCAACAGTCAATTGATGATAACCTGCCGCATGTGAACAGGACAACTGAAAGCAGATGAGTGATAAATAGTGACCGCTGCATATGGAGGACATAAGGGATTGAGACAGATAGAAGAGAAGAAACACAGAGGCCGAAAAGAGATCAATTCATTCAAACCACTGCGCCCACCCTTAAAACAAATACACACAAAGAGGTTGAACAGAGACACATGTGTGTGTTGTCTGCGCTTGTGCGTGCGTGCGCGCGCGATCCAAGAATGGTAGCACAAAGGTAGCAGTGGCAGCACAAAGGCAGCGGTGTCACGTAACCCATTCAAACCTCACCCTCAAGCACAGGTGACCTTATTGTATCCAGACCCTCCATCCCCCCCCTCCCTCCGGCTGGCAACAAGCACCGCGTGTCATGTGCGTCACGTGTAGGGAGGACATCTTCGCCCGCAGAAGCGCGGAGCCTTTAATTGTGTCGGGTTATCTGAATTAAATGGCCCCTGTGTAGAAGGAAAGGTCAGAGTGCGGTCACGTCTTCAAGCACTTTTATGTGCCGCAACACCGAGGTAATTCAACACAACAGACGGGGCGGGTGGGGGGAGACTGCCTTAAGCATTTCGTTTTGAAAACGAGTTTACTTTTTATTTTTTTTATATTCGCCCGCTCGGGAACCGCAGAGCGTTTATCACGGGAGAGTTCTGTGGACGCTTCTGACAAGCTCCACAGACATCAAACGGGGAGTTTATAAATGCTTAAAACTTTAAAAACCGACTGTGGTGTATAACTTGATAGTACTATCAAAGTACATTGACATCATGTCGTCACAGCGGTCCAGCTGGGAATGTTTAACAGTTTTATAAACCCCCGTCTTAGGTGGGTTCAAAGCAAAACGAGTTGTGTTTTGAAGATCTAAAACGGTTCTCATATCCTAACTGGATGCAAGCCCTTTTACGCTGGCTGTGTGACCGGACAACAGTATTGACTGAGTGCTCCCTTCACTGACAAAGGGCTGTGCGCGTAACAATGGCGACCAATGAGGTCTCATAACAGATGCCTGCGCTCCCAGTGCACGAGCACAGCAAGACTCTGACCTGCACGATGCTGTGGAGGTCCTGGACATATGTCCTCTCTGTGTCCAGGATCTCCTGGACCACCAGGTCCACGTACGTCCTGGGACCCGGGGCCGGGGTGGTGGCCCGGTCCCCTCCGTCGGGGCTAAGCTCTGGCTCCGACTGGCCCGCGGATGCCCGACCGCTCCCGCGCCTCCCCGCCTCTGCGTCGTCAGGGTCCTCGCCTCCGTCGGCGACCAGCTGCAGGGCCGGGACCAGCTCCAACCGGATGGCCCCGGAGTCCCGGTCCGACGAGGGCGTCGCCGGGTGGCAGTGTGGGGCGGGGCCCAACGTGGAGCGGCTGCCCAGCGAGCAGTGGCTGTCCCGCGACGACGTGGTGGACGAGGTGGAGCTGTAGCTGATTGGCCGCTCGCCGCTGTCGGGGGAGGAGTCCATGCTGTGGGCCGAGCAGTAGCGTGAGGGGGTGTGGCGGAAGGCCGGGTTGCGGAGGCAGCGCGCCGGAATGTCCACGGAGCTCACGGAAGAGTCCGGAACTTCAGGCAGAGGAGGCAGCGTGTCCGGCAGGAAGAAGGAATCATCTGTAGACAGGAAATACAATACATGAGGATCCATTGCCACCCCAGATCTCATCCCGTCTTACCTTTAATTAGCACCAAGCCCTTTTCACACATGCTGTATAACCCTGCATTTTACAGGGACCGTTCCTGCATGGAGTCATGTGTGAACCTGTATGTCCGCTCCCCCAGCTTCCCCACCTCGCGACCTAGTAACACTACAGGGAAAATGCTGCTAAGGCTGTACTGTCAACAAATGCAGAACCAATGCAGAGACAAGCACTTAATTCTGACGCAAGCATTTTAATTGTACCTCTGCCGGTATTACCGCGGCATGCATGAGCTGGTGCCAAGAGGTAAATGTACCTGGATGGAGCTGCCTGTGTGAATAGAGAAAATAACTAGCTGTGCCTGCATGTTCATGCAGGTAATGTACCAGGAACAGTGTGTGAAAAGGGAATTTAGACTGACATGTACAAGTCTTGCTTTCAGTTAAATAAATATTATTTAAATGAAATGTACTGAAATGTATCCTGAAAACAACCCGCCGGCTCAGAATATCATTAAACAACCCTGCCAACCTATTCCAACAGTTCACCACAGTCTTACAGTAGTTCTGCTTCATCGGTGGCCCAATTTCTGACAGTTAACCACAGAATGACCAACCACCATCCACGTCAGTTAGCAGTAGCCATCATGTCTAGCTGACCACATGTCCTCAATTCCCCCCTGTAAAGAAGCCTATAACTGTTACACACACACTTTAAGCCTTTTAGAAACCCTGGAACAAAGTTGTGTGTGTGATGTGATGTGAGTGTGTGTGTGTGTGTGTGTGTGTGTGTGTGTGCGCGCGTGCGTGCATCCCTGTGTTTCCCTGTTTAGGCAGACAGAGAAAGACAGCCCCAGTGGGTTTAATGGCCAGTTTATCGCTGTAATACTGAGCACTCCTGCGGCGGTGAAAGAAGGCCCTATTTCTGTGGAAGAGAGAAGGTCTTGTGAGAGAGTGTGGGACTATAGGAGTCTGTTTGGAGACAAGCTGGTGCCAAGCTCGCTCACAACCTTGTTTCTGTGAAGAAAGCCGTTAAGATATGATTACCAGCTCCCGAGACGCTGAGGTGAAACCACACAAGCGTGTCTCAGACTGGACAGAC
Source organism: Typhlichthys subterraneus (assembly GCA_027564835.1). NCBI lineage: Eukaryota > Metazoa > Chordata > Actinopteri > Percopsiformes > Amblyopsidae > Typhlichthys > Typhlichthys subterraneus. Next base: position 5,068 of record JAODUH010059583.1, on the reverse strand, counting down.
CCCCCAACACCAACCCCACCCCCACCAATACTTTTTCCAAGGTCTCTCTTCAAAAGAAAGCCAGCGTTGATGGACTGGAGCTGGCAGTGTGAAACGCAGAGCGAGGAGGAGGAGAAACCTCACACTGAGCAAGTTGGAGTCTAACTGACGTCCTCTTCAAAGCCAAACGACCCGGTGATGTTGCTGTTGCTGTTGTGGCAACATTTAGGATCGGATGGCCTGCAGTAGAGCCGCCCCCCCCCCACCGCCATCCCCAACAATGCCCGCCAGTCCTCGCCTATCTCACGTCCAACACAAAGAGATCACAGACAACGTTTCCAACAACAACAAAAAAGGAAAAAAAATACCCAAAACACAAATCGTGACCCTGAGAACACGCACACACAACACTTTGTTGCCTTTCAGAAACCTACGGAACCCACAGCCCCCCGTGGCTGCTGGGTGGGCCCGCTTGTCTGATCATCCCGAGCCTGCACGTGCGTGTATGTGGAAGGAAAGGGGGTGGGGGGTGGGGGGGGTGGGGGGGCACTGCTAATGTGTCTGCCGCGCTGCTCGCCAATCCAAAACAAAAGGGGAGCGCAATACAAGAGTTTGATGGGGCTGAATCGCCGCCGCTCTGGGAGAGAGAGCTGCCTGTTGTGCTCCTCTAGCGGCATGCCAACACACACACACACAAACACATGGGGACCTGGAGCAACTGGTGTTTCCCTCATTCCTATTGGGGACCGTGTTTGTTGTGCACACGCACCACCCAGTTGTGTTTTTTTTTTTTTTTTTTTACAGAATTACAGATCAGAGAATGAGAACACAGCACAAACGTGCACACCCACGTGCACGCACAAAACACACACAGCTTTCTTGATAGCCAGTGCTTTCAAGTAATTGTACGTAAGCCGTACAATGGGCTACGGGACATTACACAACACACTAATAGGTAACCAAGCAACTTCAGGTTGCAACAGTGTACGACATGTCTTGCTTATCAAGGTGATAATATACTGTATGCAAAACTACAGTAACGTGTGCGTTTTTATTAGGGCATTAGTTTTTATCAGTCCATCAAAGATGATATACGGCAGGGCAGTTAATGGTCCTCGAGATGAACTGGGCACACACACAAAACTAGAAGGAGGGCAAACACACGGGGGGGAAAAAATGGTTTCCGTTTACAGAAACCTTAACATCACACAGATTGCTCCATCTTGTGCGTTTGCCTAGCCCCTCCTTCCCATCATCTAATGCTCCATGTTTGGGGCACACCCTGGTAGTTTCCTAGGGGAACTGCCACACACACACACACACACAAGAGTGGGTTACTGGGCTTTGGTTACCTTCTGTTTCCTTCTGATTATGTTTAACCCGATCCATGAAAATTATCCCTAATTATGGTCCTAAGCTTGCAGGTTAGGACTGTTTCTGTCTCTTCTGTGTGTGCGCGCACACACACACACACACACACACACACACTTGTCGACAAGGATTAGATAGGGTATTAAGTGTGTGAGCTTCAGTGCCCCCGCCAGTATAGAGCGATGTGAATGAGTGAGCGCTCTGGTCGCCGTGAAGCTTTGCAAAGACAAAAGGAGCTGCCTGGTCTTTTTCCGAGCCCAGTTCATCATGTTGTACATGTGCCGGCAGGAACGCTACACCGACATGCTTGCACAGCACAGCGAGGGGGCTGGCGAGAGTTTTGTTAGAGAGAGAGAGAGCGAGAGAGAGAGAGAGAGGCTTAAATATAACAAAAGGAACAACATTTGTGAGCCATGTAACAACTTTAACCTTGTAACTGTAATTCTGTTTAAGGCTGAACACACCATGTCATCTTCTCTTGTGTGCGGGGCCCAGCAAGGGTTAATGAGCCGTACTGCTTTAAACCCTGCACTTCAGTCACAGACACTTTATGGTCACCCTGAAGTGCTTCCAGTGCTGGAGTGGTCAGCAAACAGCCGTGAGAACCCCTTTCTAGCAATGCTCTGAGCCTCACAGATATCTCCAACAGCTCTGTGAGTGCCTTGTAATAGGTAGGTAATCATATAGACAAGCTCTGAAGGTCTTTGACCTGAAAAAGTATGTTCTAAACTAGTTGCATCACACAATATATGCAGGAAGCTGTGTTTTGCCGTCACAGGTCAAATGTTATTAGCAAATCGCTTCTGTTGTGTTGGTTTTAACTTAAACTTCACAACAGGTTTTCACTCAGTTAAGAGGTTTTGTCTCAGACTAAATTACATCTTTTCAAACCCCTGTCTTTATTACATTATAGTGCGGCGCTGTGCTACGGGACATCCGAGCAGCGGTAAGTGTTTAAGTGTTTAGACTGTCAACATGATCAGGCCAGATAAGATCTGATCTGAGGCGGGCTCAAACCAAGACAGCTGCTGCTGTCTCCCCCTCCTCTCCCCCCTCCCCCTGAGTCAGCTTTCATCCAGCAGGTCTCATGCTGCACAAAACGGACCTACCCCACGGAGAACACACACACACACACACACACACACACACACACACACACACAGACACGCATCATCCTGACACACATACACACCCTGTGCCTTCAAGTCAGCCTGAGAAAACTATAATCCATGTAATTATCTATCCATAAGTTATACACAGCAACCTTTATAGACCTTAACCAAACACCCCCACCCCTCCACCCTCTCTCCCAGAACATGACATCAGTAAGCTGGGTCTGGGACAATGGGCTGGCCTGTGAGCCGTGAGCCTCTCCCAAGCCCCTCCCTCTCTCATTCGCGCTCTCCTCTCCTCTCACATTGCTTTATCATACCAATCACACTACATTCTTAGGACTTCAGGTGTCCATTGTTGCGACCCCACCCCCGCACACGGTGGCCATGCCTTTCTACCCATGTGACATTTATGGGGACGTTACATTCATTGAGCTACTTTCATTTATGGGGACGTTACATTCATGGAGCTACATTCATTTATGGCGACGTTACATTCATGGATCTACTTTCATTTATGACGACGTTACATTCATGGAGCTACATTCATTTATGGGGACGTTACATTCATGGAGCTACATTCATTTATGGTGGCGTTACATTCATGTATCAAGAAACTATTCGTCAAAGTCAACTGTGGGCCATAGGTACCATTTAAAAAATACATGCTTGGTGGTGTGTGGATTCACCTTACAGACCATTTGGGAACATGCACAGACACATTTGCAAAAGACGCTCTACAGCTAGACGCTCTACAGCTAGACGCTCTACAACTAGACGCTCTACAACTAGGTCAATGACAACTTTTATTCCGTCTCATGACTGTAAACAGATTTCCCTTCACGTACAAACTGAGATAATGATTTCCTTTCTTTTACTGCTTTCATAATGTTCCCTGGAGGCTGTGTACTCACCCTTTATTGATCCTGGTTATAAACCCTGTCTCTCCATTTGTGCACACACACGCGCTCGCACACACACACACACGCACACACACACACACACACACACACGCACACGCTCGCACACACCCCGATCATTAAACTACGAGAGAATCTTATTTATGTTCCCAATTGAAATTTCAAATCAGTGACCTTTACAACAGTATCTCTAACATGAAGTCTGCCTGAAAGCCTCTTTGGAGAGATATTACATTAACAGCAACAAAGCCAGGCTTCAGTAAACCTGGCCAGAGGAAAACAAGACGGCCTTAACAAAATGAGAGATAATTCATCTAGAAGTTCCACGTGTGGCCTTATGCATAAACAAGCGCCGTTGTCATCCATTGTTCCCTGCCACTGAAGTGCACTGAAAATACAGCCTAGCTAACAGGATCAGAAATCATCTGAGGACGTCAGGAATGTCGTCTCAAAGAGTTATGCTACTGTATAGACCGGGAAGAATTGTGCCACTGTAGCGTCGCTGCAGACAGCATTGTTTGGATATTGATGTGTCTGTTCATGTGCACGGTGCTTTTTCTCAAACTATTCAGTTACATTCTTTTTAGATCCCACCAACAGTTGGGTAGTTTGCCAACTGTAGAAAACAAGTGCTGTGCGCATTTCATGGACGCATGCCACGGACACCCGTTTGTAAACCGCATGGTGTAATGGAGAAGTCCCAGCAAGAGGAGTCATATGCATGTTCCACCCTCCCCTCACTCGATATCGCTTCCCAGTACAATTACAAAGATAAGGGTTTGCGCAGATATGGTGAGGCAAAGGCATGTCAGGCTATGGCCTGATAGACTCAATGTAGGAGGAGAAAATAGGGGGGGAAAGGTCAAACACCCCCTCCCTTCTCTCTCTCTCTCTCTCTTTTTCCATGTCCCACTCGGTCTGACATTTTGAATCATCCCTTTGTAGTGCTTTCAGCCGTCCCTCAATTGCTAATACATCTGGTGTGCGTGTGTGTGTGTGCGTGTGCACGCGTGTGTGCGTATCCTCTAAACATCTCTCCATCAGATACACCTCTCTCTTCCCACCCGGAACCGCCTTTGAAGTGCTAAAAGGCAAAAAACTTCAGAGGCCGCGGTCTTGGGTGGTGAACCTTAGAGTGTCGTGTCGACAGAGCGCTGTGCTTCCGGAATAGTCTGGACGGTCGCTTAGCTCCGGCCGTCGCAGACGTGCACGTGCCTCACCCCACGCCACCTCACTCCAGGCGTCCTACTTAGAAAGTTCAGTCCTGGTTTCCGATAGAGACTGAGGTTTGATCGCTACTGGCACTAAGGGCCTTAAAGTGTCACTCGGGATTTCATGCTCCGCTGACGAAGGGGCGTCCGCAACAATGAAGGAGAGGAAAAACAGATACAGGCATGGAAGATAGAGGTGAAGATGTTTAATGACTAGTCCGTACGTTACAAAGCACATGTTTTGGGAGCGAGGATAGGGCAGGGTGCATCGACGAATAGAGACAAGAAAAAACGGGGGGGAAAAAAAACAAACAGCTCATTAATCTTTAAACCCTTGGCTCAGAGGATGCAGTACGCGCTGTAACACTTCACACAACCATATTTCAAACTTTAAGCACATGTCGCGACTCGTGAAGTTCACGGTCCAGACTTGATACAGACTTGAATAGGCACTTCCACTGGCTCAGAAAAAAAA
>JAODUH010059572.1:0-17800 GCA_027564835.1 Typhlichthys subterraneus | reverse complement strand
TATATATATAAAAATTAAATATATATATATATATATTTTATTTTATTTATATATATTCTTGTGTCAAACTATTCTTGTGGTGCAGAATTTAACACAAGGTATTACCTTGTGGAGTTTATATACATCATACAGTATAAATAATTTCTGAATTGAATTCTCCATTAATGCTGTAGTTGGAATTTAGCAAATTTTATTTAGCTGAGATTTTATTCTGGAAACAATGTTTACATTAAGATTCACACAGCCCCCCTGCTGGCGGTCCAACCAGGGTGGGTTAGTGAGATGACGTTGATGTCAAGCATGTTTTAAAATTGTGGTAGAACTAGATGAGGCAATCAAAACAAAATTAACCAGATGTCTATGCCCAGTATAGCAGTAGGAGGAAACAACTGCAAACACTTCCCAATTGAGCGTGGCCAGACCATGTTCACAAAGTGGAATATTTGGTGTGGTTACACCAGGCTAGTACATGGGAGGTCAATGCTTCCCCAAGAGACCGCACGCCAATGTGCGGTTGATTAATTACATTTCACAGAGAGCGGCTAAGTATGTAGACAATTTGAGTTTGTATAGAGCCAGCATCATGCCACAGCAAAATCTCTGTGAATGAACGGGAGACCTTTTAAACTAATTTAAACCAGCTCCCATTGTAAACTGAATGAACGAGTGTATCTGTTGTGAAACACAGTTAGTTTGCTGTTAGGGTGGGATTGACGTCTGCAGAGAAAATTAGGAAATAATGGAGTGTTTCCAGAGCAGTGCATGGAGATAAACATGGAAGTGTCACAGTAACTACGGGGGATTTACTCTCCTCTTGGTAGGTTCAACCATCTGTTGCTGAGCCTTGTGTGCTACGCACTTAAATTGATTTGTGTGCGAGAAACAGCTGGCAAATATTGTTACTGCATTCTCTACCATTTAGTCAGCATAGGTGTTGACAAACCAGCGCAATCATGTGAACATTAATCCACAAATTGCCCCATGATAACATTAATCAAGTAAGCACCTCTCCACTGCAGCATCCAACAATACAGAACCAGCAAGATTACATTAGGCACCACTCCGGCTAATGTTTTAGTGATTGCCTTGAATGTTTGTTTGTAGCAACCATCTTGACACCTAAAGACATTTTAAAACAATGTAGCTGTTTGTTTACACTGTATGATGCACACACATTTGTTCTCCCTGATCTGTGTTGCTTGCTGGATCATTTGTAGTGCAATCCTGCCACAATACTAATGTTGCCCACTTGCCACATCCCTGGTGACCTACGGACGGATACTGCAGGTATAATGAGGACCCACCCGTCCACACAGAATCTGACCCCTCAGACAAACAAACCCAAGTTCACACACGGTAGCTCCTGCCTTTACCACTGCAGGATATATCTTTAATGAGAGAGAGAGGGGGGGGGGGATAGCGAGAGAGAGAGAGAGAGAGAGAGAGAGAGAGAGAGAGAGAGAGAGAGAATGCATGAGGGAGCAGGGAGGGTTGTAGAAACATGGAGAAAGTGAAATGGAGACAAACCAAGACACATAGAGTGAAAAAATATGTAGCTGTAGCACACATGCATGTGTCCATTGGTGTGCGTTTGCATGTGTGCGTGAGAGAGAGAGAGAGAGAGAGAGAGAGAGAGAGAGAGAGAGAAAAGAGAGATGATGAGTTCTGCTAACAATCTCTTCCATTACAGTGAGGAATAGGCTACCAAACACAATCTTTAGTCTGACCTACCTTACAGCACAATGGGTGGGGGGATGGATGGATGGATGGATGGATGGATGGATGGACGGACTGTTGAATGAATGGTTGGTGGGAGAAGAAGGGGAGAAAATTAGAGCAAAGAAACTAATCCAGTCATTTCAGAAGAGCAGTCTGTCTATCACAAGTAAAAAAGGATGGTTGATACCAGCATGCATGGAAATTGTGCAGGCAATTCTTAGTGGTATTGAGGAACCTAAAAGCTGCATTTAACCCATCATAATGGATAAGGCATTGCCTAAATGTCAACATACAACCACTTCCTGCTTGCTTTCTCCTTGTAAGGATGTATTTTTCACAGACAAACCCCTCTCCCTAGCTCCATTCTCTCTCTCTCTCTCTCTCTCTCTCTCTCTTTCTCTCTCTCTCCCTCCTGGGCTCAGGGTATGCCACACTTGGGTATTAGTATGCATGCTGAATCCAGTCACACTTTGATGTGCAGCCACATGATTTCACAGTCGACCCTGATGGCACAGATCACATTTATAGGCATGTGGAACCGAGACTGATGAGGAGATTCAGGTTTTCATTTCATCTATAGCAAAGTCGTTCGCTGTGATGATACTAGCATAATGCCCAGGGTGCTTTTCAAGGTTTACGTTATGTCCTCAAGCAGATACAGAGGTCTGTAAGAAGCCATCGTCACTTTTGTGACTGCAGCGTTCCACAAAGTGTAGTGATGATGACAGAATGGAACAATCTGGCAGAAAGACATTTCACATATTGTAATAGATATTTGTGAGTTTCAAATATTCACATTCTTCTGACCCATCTTTGACATGTTTTTGTAATCATGTATTACTGTAAGAAAGCATTACAACAACCAGAAACAATATTCACTGCGTGAATATGGCCCGGCCACGTTCCATTGGGAAGTGTCATTGCCTTCTAGTGGGCATAGACTGGATATTTTTTAAACTATTGGACAGCGTTTAACCAATTGGCATTGCTAGAACTGTTTTGATTGCCTCATCTAGCTCTACCATGCATGTTTTATAAGAACTCTACCGGCATTTCGAAACACGCTTGACGTCATCTCACTAACCCACCCTGATGTATTCGCCTGCAAATGTTATTACTACAGGCTTTTCAGACTATAATCTCAGGGAAAAACATTGAGCCCAGAGCAATAGTTGGGCAGAGCCAGGCTACCGTATCATGGCCTTGAAAATCATCCGGGGTTAACTGACATGATTGTGATTTTTATAATTAACAGTGGAACCAATATTTGCTCTGGCACCAGAAGCCCTTGTCATTCAATCATTCACTGTCATTCAACAGATGAGGACAATTAGGATATGGGTTACAAGTCTATCAATGGAGAATTTCCCCTGGCCTAGGATTCACTCTTCCAGAATCTCTCTGAGCAGGCACAAACAAAAGCAAAATGGCATATACCAAAATAGACATATACTACAGTATGTAGAAATAATTAGCTGTGTGTGTGTGCGTGTGCGTGTGTGTGTGGGGGTGAGAGGGGGCAGGGGGGTTTCAGCATTATGTCATAAACTGAGAATATATGAACAGACATTGGACACACTTCCAAAATGTTAGGCATGACTGTCTTGAACCAATGGCAATCACTGAGGAATCAAGGCAGCATTGGCACAATCAACGCTGTGGCCTCAGAAACGGAGGGAGGGAGGGAGAGCCTTGTTAATGATAAACTAGTTAGTCATATTAGTAATGAATCACCTTCCTCGTCACTCTCCTGTGTCTTGGGAACAGGCCCATTATTGTTGCTGCCACAACAGAAACAGATGAGAATGACACTCTCCTCCCAATTGTATTACCGCATCAAAATGTTATCTCTGGTTTAAAAGCTTATCTAGCGACAGTAATGATATTGAGTGACTGTATTGTGTGTTTTGATGGATATCGCTGTGAGTAATCTGACACCAAATTGTGTTCCAGTTCTCATATTGTACAGATTTTGGACTGCAAATCACTCGGGTCTCACATGCACTCTCTCTCTTTCTCTCATCCTATGTCCCTCTCCTCCCATTCAAAGTCATTTGTCATGGTTATGATGTTTTATAACAGGTGAAAAAAACAGGTTGAGAAACTCATTTTAGAGGCACAAAAGCCTTAAAATAGATTAGCCATGTCTAGTGTCTCGAAATGTATCGTTGTGCACGTTTCTACCATGTTTTATGTTCCAATATTGTTATACCGAGACTTAAATATCACTCCTTTTTTGTAAAAATCCATGTTCAAGGCTATACATTTCAGAGGAAGGTAATTCACTTCTGTCACACATCAAGCAACACATAGCTGACATTGAACAAACACTGAATTGCCTTAATCAGAGCATACAGTTAAATTCAATTAGAATTCCCGAGAGAGAGAGAGAGAGAGAGAGAGAGAGCGAGAGAGAGAGAGAGAGAGAGAGTGTTATAGAATGTTAAAATTTGTTTTGAACCAGCTGTTTTTCTCTGACCAATGAAAGTAAACAAATAAAAACATAACATTGCCCAGTCAAATCATCAAATCATTACATATCAACAAACAGACCTCAGTCATGACATATTATGCCTATAGCTTTTCATACTTCAAAATGGTTTGCTGCCCATGCCACAATAGAGAATAAGGTCAGCCTCTAAATGCCACAGCTGACTCTTTTGTTCCTCTGCTTTGTCAAGCAAAAGCCACGCATTTAGCACATTGATTTCCCCCCTTTTGCTCTTACTTAGATTGATCATCATTTCAGTCGGCCCTTTCAGAAAGTGATCAATGCTCCACCAGACAAATTACCATCTGACATGTACTATTGCAATGCAATCTTAAAAATCAATACTTTTGAATAAGATTTATAGCAGAAAGCATTTTTTTGTGTATGTCCAACGGAGGTATCGAATCAACACTGAATGCAGTTACAGAGCCCCTGCAGAATCTATGAGTGTTTCATATACACACAATCTTCCATTGAACGTGAACTGTTTCTGGGCAGGATTGTGGAGTGTTACCTCAAAAGACAACCCAGCGTCATGGTAGGAGATACCAGACCACTTTGATTTTAACAGTCCACAAACGTGACTGTCTCAACTAGTTATACAGTACACAGTACATGAAAAGTAGGGTGATCTTTTATGGCCTTCGAGCTAATTCACTCTTGCAGCCCACCGTGATATCTTTCCAGCATGTGTGGGAGGGCATTTGAATGGATCTGACCTGCATGTGTTTATAGGGATGATAACATACAGAACAAAAACACAGATAGACATTTGGGCTGTAGCAATTTGCTTTAAATACATTAAAACAGCATTAGAACTCAGAAAACATAGCAGAGAGTGGGATATGGTCTTATTAACCTCCATCACATACATCGTGGTATGTCCAGTTATGCAAAACCATACGACTCTCTGATGGAAATTCTTCATAAGAAGTGGGTAGATTATTCACACAGCAAAGTGCCCTTTCTCTGAATCAAATACTCAGGGACATTTTGCATTTCATAAATAATTGTAAGCTAAGTGCCCTCTGATGCATTGTGCATATTAGATAATGCATAGTTGTGGGATCCATACGGGCCATAGCTAAACCCAGGGTGACATGTCACACACAGACTGGTCTGGTTGTCTGCACTGCCAACACTGTAGACTTACTGTATCACATCATGCGAATATGAATAAATAGATGACCACATACTGTATATAGAGTGACTTTTGGGTGTGATATAGTACAGTATTAGTTAGGGCCACTATGTCAAAGTAGTATTTTAAAAGCATTAGTTATTTATATTTGGAGGTGTGGCTCTGCTCTGGGAGCTGCCTGCTCTTCCATGCGCATACATAGAAAGCCCTTTCCGTGGAGGACTGTGGTTTTATACATGGAAAGCCACAGCCCTTGTTCATGCATCCCCCCAAAATGTTTTGTTCCTAGGAATGTCATTTTGTAAAGGTGTCACTGTGATTGTGTTCCAAATGGTTGTTTTGTGGTTTTGAATGGACAATTTAGTGGCACATTTCACCGTCTCCTCCTTGTTTCAAGTGCGCACTGACCCGTGTCATTTGGACAAAGAATAGAGGTCACTTACCGCTGCTGTACAGCAGGTACAGACACACACACACACAGGTGCGGAAATACATGCGTGCTTAGGAGTGGGTTTGTGCACACATCCGCTGAAACACACACAAAAAGAACAACAATAAAAAAATACTGTATGTAATAACCATAAGTTTAACAGTGGTCTACTTCTAACTAATGCTTGTTTTCATGGATGTGACAGAACACTACGATTAGGTACTGCAGCACACTAGCGCTACATTCGCCCTCCTGCCAAAAATGTAAATGGCTTAAGATGAATATAGTGTAAGGACACAAGCCTTCTCTCCTGTTATCGCACATTTTATTTTGATATCACATTTAAATTGCAATGAAGCCCTCCTCCCCACTGAGTGTCACGTTTATGAAAGAGTATCCAACAGTTATCCTTGCACCTGAAACCTTTCAGAAGTAGGTTACATCCTGCATGTATTTACCATAATGATCCCGCCTTCTCCAATTGTCTGCAAAGTAACTTCTCAAAAGTTTTAATGTGTTTGTGAGCTATTTCTTTTCATCGCTCTCTACAAAAAGCAGGCTGCCATTAATGGCTTGAACTGATATCTAAGCCATAATGGGTGTCAGCAGGCCCTTACGTTGTTGTTCCCCTCACTGGGCCTTGAGCTGCATGGAGAATGGTCCATTTTGCGGCATCCGTGGTGTACACATAGCGTTATACTGTATGTACCAGGGCATTATTGCATAGAGCTTCTAATCAGGTTTGTCACAGTTCTCTCTCTGGACTGGCGTCATTTCATGGTGCTGAACTGGTATTGACAGAGCCTGGTTAAATGAGGCACGCAGCAATCATTAACCTTAATAACCATAAAGATCTGAGCATGGGAGCCATACACTCCCATTGGAGGAAACATATACAGGTGATTAAGAATCGACCAGGGCCTTCCGCGCCATGTACCTCTCATTCAACTAATGGAATCACCAGTTGACGGTGTCAAGACTATTAATGTCCATCGTGCAATTGCGTGCACTGTACTGTATGTTTTTATGAAGCGTATTCCTCACCTTCATTGTGTTATAGGGCGGCCACATACTGTGCTGTAACAATCAACGTTATTTATTATTATCTCCATACCCTATTCTCTCTGGAGTATGAAACCAACCAGTAGTAGCTTTCTGTAAATCTCAAACGGTAAAGTGGTTACCCTGCTCAATATTCTGCAGGAATATGGCAATCTTCAGATGGTAAAAGCCACTCCAGTTGAGCAGCTGAGGAGGGAAAAAACTGCCATTGATTCATGTGACTCCAGTATAGCTGGGTCATTGGTTCCTGTCAATCTTCCTGAGCACGAGTAGTCCTTCTGCCAACTACACCTGCTCCCTACCCCCCTTCCCCTATCTCTCTGTCAGCAGTAATGCAGCTCCTGGCACTGCTGTAGCTTCTATGTATATATGTCCGCTTGATTGTACACTGTGGGTGATGTAGCCTCTGGATACAACGGCTTCACCTAAAAGCAGTGTCAGGGTGCTCTGCCAGTGCCTGGGATGGCAAACTGAACAGTGGAAAACAGTGCTATTTGTGCTCCCGCAAGAATTCTTGTTTTTGTTGTTCTGGGATACATTTGCATAATGCCATACAAGGCAAGAATGTTGACTCTTTAGATTTAGTCTAGGATTTACCAAATCCTAAAGAATAGACCAAATCATAAAGAACAAATACATGTACTAGTATGCAGGTATTAGTTATTTGGTGTCTTGTCTTTGTGGTTTCTAATTATTACATCATGTGTGCCACTTTCCTCTAGGGGAATCTGTGCCATTTGGTGTATTTTCCTGTGTACTGACTCTAGTGGTGCGAATTAAACACCACTTTGTTTACATCGTTTTCTCTACAAAACTATCGTGTGGAAAGTGCCTGTAAACATATCCTGCATATTATACAAGGCGAAACACTTCAGTGTGCAGGGAAGGACACCATAAGACACCAAGCACCACTGATGTGTCTTATAAAGTGTGGCACATAACAAGACAAAATTATTGAACTTTTTGAATCTTGGTCTGTTGTAGTGGATCATCAAGGCCTTCTCTTCATGTCCAGTGGCTGATGGAGGCTCTGTAGGCAGGGCCACTGTCCATGGAGCTCTTTCGGCTTCCAGGGGGAATAATCCACCAAGAGCATAGCTACTTTATAGCAAATATCTTCATGTTTAATTCATCAGCAAATAATGCTTTCTACTGTGCCTGTGAACATATCCTTTAAGCATCCATATACACTGGTGCACTAATGCGATACCTACTGTACTAACACCGCGCATGCAGTCACTCTCCTCGCTCTTAACGGCTTCACACCACCGCCTTTATGCACAGGGAGGTGTGAGTCAGAGAGTATCAGCACCGCTGAGGTGCTATGAGGCCTGACAGCGGTGGCAATGTGCACTCCTGAGGACATACTGTGGTATATCCTCAGGAGAGGACCTGCTGTAATGCTGGCCTCTGGCACACTGTATGCTCTAGATTACGTAGGTCCTGACTTGGGCACCATCACAAATCTGCAGCATGATCCCATTGAGCTTGTCCCACTTCAGAATACCTGTCACGTTTTACACCTTTTTTTCCTGTGAAAACCTACAATTATATGTTACAGCCATTGATGGAGTGGAATATGTAAATTGTAAATGAGGTTGCATAATTTCTGAAGACATGTGTTACGAGGATTAATGATACAACCTGGCACAGCTCTCAAAGCTAACCTTTGAGTCCACTCTATGGTGCTTTATAGCGTGATTAATAAACACTAACCAAAGTAATTAGGGAAGTGTTGCTATAGTCTACCCTTGATGTTTAAGTGATGGCCAACTCAATTCTGATGATGGGCATCATTAAACATACATACAACGGGACAGATGGCCCACATCCACTTTGATGTCTCTGCCTCTTGAACCAAAGCATTAATATCTTCCTTTTTATTTTAATTGTGTTCCTTTTAATAGATCCGTTTTCATTTCTGACAGACGTGACAGATCTTCGGTCTAACGTATTTCATTATATGGGTACTGGAGTTTACCACAAAGTCATAAACAATACATTTTCTAAATGCTTGATTTCATTGCACAAATGTTTGACTAAAGTAACCCAACTCAACTCAGACTCAGTTGATAAACAAATGTTTCAAAGAAATCTGACAGAATGAACTTCTCTACCGTGCATTGTATTGTTCAGCTTTGAAAGAGCATTTGCAGGCTCCATTTATCTTCCATAAGCATCATTTAAAGTAATGATGTAAAATATACTTAGCTTCCCCATCCCCACAGAGAAATGATGGATACATTTGGTCATATTGATTCACTGACAATAGGCAGCATAATTCCTTTCAGACTGTAGATGTGAATTGCCAATTAGTGGTACTGAGATATATCTTCCCTGAGTAGAGTTGTCACTTATACACAGGCATTGAAACAACAAACACCCAGAAGGAAGCATGATACTGAAAGATGAAAAGACTCAAGTTACAGCAGCATCTTCCTGTCTGGCAACACAAAACAACCCTCCATTCAGGGCTGCAAAGCTCATTTTCACCTGAGTGCACACGGATTGACTTGTGACGCGATGAAGGAAGTCCTTGAGAGGTTTAGGCTTTTCTGCACTTATAGATACCTTCCCTCCCAATGCCGTATGTTACAGCATGAGAGAGAGAGGGAGAGACAGAGAGGGAGAGTGTGAGGGAGAGAGAGAGGGAGAGTGTGAGGGGGTGAGAGAGAGAGAGAGCGAGAGAGCGAGAGAGAGAGAGAGAGAGAGTGAACATGAGCGGTTACTGTGCATAAATGCTTGTCTGAAGGAGATTTCAATAAGTGTTGGACATTCTGCATTGTTCAAATGAACTTAGGCAGATACTGTAATCATGCAAGTCACAGGTCTGGCACATAGACTGTATAGACCGTATATACACATGGACAAACCCTATGTGACATCACCCATCTATTTTCTCAAACAAATGAAGATCGAGATGTGCTGTCTCTGGCCGTCCCCATCTTTGTAGTACCTCACTCCTACTGTACATCCCCCCTAAAGGGATAAATGTATGGCTGAATATGTTTTCAACTGATTAGTTATTTTTTTTAATCACCCGTGTAGAGATGTCACGAATGGGGAAGTTAGCTATTGAAACAAAACATTGAACCAGGCTGTTAGACATTTTAACATGGCAAGCCCTTGACTCCCTTTTGCAGCCTGCCTCGAGTGGCTATTCAATGAACTGGTGTTTATCAGCCCTAGAGGTACCCTCTACAACTGGCACTGCTCCTCTCAGAGGTTATTCCCAATCTGCCATTGTTTCTCAAAGGCATGCTTCTACCCTGCCTACAAAGCTCATTGACATGCCCATTAGGGCTAGTATGTCAATTTACTCTAGTTTGCAGAATCCTCAATTATGTTTTAAGAATTATTTTTTATTTAAAATTGAAATATCCAGTACAGTACCTAAAATGAAATACCTTGATGTGGATCAGCTTTGCATTTTAGAAGGATGTTTTTGAGAAGATATGATAGAACAATACAGGAAATTATTTGAACATAGGTCAGCAAGTCTTAAATTATTAATTTTGAGTCTATGAGCCGACGGTTGAATAAAATCACAATAATAACTTCTACTAATGTGACAACTCACATATCCTGCCATGAATGAATCCGGTCCCAGTTATTGGGCAAGGCTGCAACTTTGGACTGGATCCAGGCTAACAGATTCTGACCGTTAATGTGGAGGCTGAGCCCAGGTCTATAGAAGCACTGTTTTCTCAGTGACGACACTGACACAAAGCCATGCATTTATCTCGATGTCGAAAGCCTTCCTGTTTCTGTGAGATCATAAGGCAGTGGGTTGCCAGAGGAGCACTTTCTTTGTCACTCAATGGATGAAATGAAACTGACGTGTTCTCTCCTCTGAGCTCAGTGTTTTGGTGACTAAGAATATACTGCCATGTTCCTGTAACTTTGAAATACATGTAGATATAACACTTTCTATGATACTGTAGTTGGTTGTTGCTCTGCATGGTATTCGCTTTAACAGTTCAATTATGTCACTTTTACTAGGGATGGTACAATCCAATTTTTCCTGTCCTGATACCGATACAGAGTACAGATCCGATTCCAGTGTTAAATTAAGCTGTGTTCCTCACTGTGACTTAGGAAGAGACTGGGAATCATGATTTGTGTAAGGAACCATCAGGCTTGAACATTGCTATCCTAACACTGTAAAAATAATGTAACATGGGCTATAAGTTAACAAAAGGAAATATTAGAATGCTGTAATCCTGTAGTTTGAGTGGTTTGGTTTAAGTTAAATTGCAACTTGCAAAGTAAATGACAACCAACCTCTATTTTAGGACTTAGAAACATGCTGCTGATATGTGCCCTGGATAGGTAAGACACTGCTGATGCTTGACAGTAGTTCTACACGTCTAATCTAATTTAATTGGATTAGCCCCATAGATAGGTTACAACTGTCCAATTGTCACTGATACCGATCCAGTTATTTAATTCAGTATCGGACCGATTTCACATCTCAGTATCGTATCAGTGCCATCCATAACTTTACCCAAAGTGTTTGACAGCTTGTACAGATGCAGTTATTATGGCAGGTAGGATTGCTTATAGGTACATACGGTTTGCTGGGGATGGAACCACCCTTAGCACTAGGCCACACCCACAATATTTGACTCCATCAAATGTTTTTCATCTTCTTCAAGGTCAATGTGAGCCATCCGCAGCGTCGCAAACGTATATACTTTGTATTTAATCAGAGCAGCCAATTGCCATTTCCCCTCCTCTCCTTCTCTTCATCCCCAGGTATTGCAGGCCTCCCTCATTAGCAGCCGTTAATTGGCCACTGGGCTAAGATGAAAACAATGACTCATTGATTTCCTTAAACATAATCACCTCATCCAGTCATCTAATGACTGCTGTCACTGTGGACCACAAGGAGAAAAATGACCAGTCGATGCTCCCATCGATGCCCTTCACCTCCCTTCACCAAAGGCTAGAGAGCACAACCCAGTAAATCTATAGCAGCTTGGTTTAACCCTTTAGTTATCTGACAGGCTCCAAGCAGGCCATCCATCAAAACCTGCAGATACAACTCAACTCTTTTCTGTCTCACACCCACCGACACACACACACATTTGATACAAACTGTGCTCCTGGACATACTGTATCACATAAGTTTGCACGTGCGCAAACACACGGGAGCGCGCACGCACACACACACACACACACACACATAATTGCAATCAGTCAGACAGGAGTACACAGATTATAGCAAAGTATTTACTCCCACCATGAGCGCCAACCAACCTGGATTATGATGTGTCTTCTCCAAGCAGCCATTTGTCCTCTAAGTGGCTCTCATGGCTGGCTCACCGTGTCATAGAGATGCCATGTACACAGCTCTCTCTTCCACTAGCCAGATGGTAAAGTATGTCCACCTGGCTGTTGGCTGGGGAACACTCTCAAGTTGGACATACATGCAGGCAATTACAGTATGTAATTGCCTGCGCGCGCGTCATATAAATCACAGTGTCACAGCTGTTAACTGGTGGACACTGGTTAATATTAACATCACACACACACAAAAAAAGCTGCCCTATTCTCCACCTTTAGAGGACTGTGCGTGGTCAAATATCGTTGGAAACATATTTTTTTATTTATTCTGTGACCTAACATGAAGGTGGGGACCTATCGAGAGATCCTCTTTCACCACGGACTTGAAAGCGTATCTGCAGGCCTGCAGGAAGCTGTCAGTGAAATATTCCCGAAGCTTACACAATGTGAGGATTGGGGGTTTTAGCACACTGCAGGCATTTCTTTCCTTCTCATTTTTATAGTCTGTGTGTGCAGCCTCGTCCTGCCCAGAGACATCCAACAACAGCCGTCGGAAGAGTGACATTAATACTGCACGAAAGCATAGTCCGGCAAGACTGCAAATGTTTTCCTTTTAATCTCCTCGTTGGTTGCCTTCGGTCTGGCCATTGCCAACATTGATGAGAATGGGAGAAGAGAAGTGTTTCTAAATTTGTCTGGGCCTCTGTGTGCCTGGGCTCCCCTGATTCATAACCCCAGCTGTGTTAAACATTTACACAAGCAGCCCAGGTGGAGGAACACACAGCGCACTATTTTGAGACCAGTGTGCCTTCTCAACACAACAGGACGTTACATTTCAAACAGGGAATGACCATGAGGACATTAGGCATGCCATCGATACTCTCCTGTTTCCTCCAACTCTCTTATCCTCTCCTCTTCTATTTCTCCCCTCCACCTCTCCTCTGTCTCCTTTCTCTCCTCTTTTCTCTATCCTCTCCTCTCCTATTTTTTCTCTCTTCTTATCTCTCCTCACCTCTCCAACTCTCCTCTCTCTCCTCTCCACACCTCGTCCTGGGATGAGGTCCAGTTTAATTGTTGGACGCCGGTGTCAGTAGCGCTGGCTGTCAAGAGAAGATAAAGAGTTTTTCCCGGGGCATGAGAAGAGGGTAGTGCGGAGATGGAGAGCCCTTCTCCCACAGCTCTACTGACTGCATTAGCCCCACACTTTATAATTGTGTGGAGGGGGCACTTCCAGTGGCTCCCTCATCACTCACCAGCCCGGCCAGGGCCCTAGCAGCCAGACACAACCCCATCCTCTCTCTCTGTTTTAGGACGTCCCCATAGCTTCATCACCCTCTGTCCCCTGGGCTGTCCTCCCTATTGTTATGGCGACCTAGTACTGCCTAGTACTTCTCTGCGCACACACAAAGTAATGTTGACATTCTCTTTTGTCAGTGTGTAGCCTATTGTGCCCTAGCTGGTGTTGCCTACAATGTGTGATGGTGAGTAATGGCTGGTTAAAGGTAGTGCAGTCTTACAGTAGTAGTGACACTTACTGTACAGTAATAAAGATAGGCATTTGTAATGATTCTTCTTGGGAGTGTGCGTCTGCGTTAGCCATGCCGCCCACAATGTTTGTCAGGCTATTCAAACTGCTGCACCCACACACTGAAGATGTCAGACTCACAATGTCCAAGCTCCATTAGTGTTCAAAATTACAGATGAAACATTTTAATTGACATAATTCACAGTGCTGGCTGCTATTGATTATCTGACCGCCACACTCAATCGCATGCATTAATCCTCTCTCTCTCTCTCTCTCTCTCTCTGTCTCTCTCTGTCTCTGTCTCTCTCTGCAGAGGGTGGAACATGCGAGGTGATTGCTGCCCACCGATGCTGTAACAAGAACCGCATCGAGGAGCGCTCCCAGACCGTCAAGTGCTCCTGTTTACCGGGAAAAGTGGCCGGCACTACACGCAACAAACCCTCCTGTGTTGACGGTAAGGACATCTTGAAGGCTATTCATCAATTGAACAGCTTGTTAATCAGGTCTACCAGAAATTGCCCTTTTAAGAAATCAAGGTAAATGCTTTATATTCGTTTCCTAAAAAATTAACGTAATGGGTAAAGGTGTCCATGTCACACGTATCAATTTAGCTTTTTTTTCACACTTAAAATTAACTGGAAAACTTGATATGTTACAGTACAAAAGGCTATCATTGAAATGCATCAAACTGAAATGAACAAATACAAAAAAAAAAAAAATATATATATACAGTGTATATATATATATATACATATATATATATATACATACATATACATACATATACATACATATATATACATATACATATATATACATATACATATATACATATACATACATACATATACATACATATATATATATATACATATATATATATACATATATACATATATACACATATATATATATATATATAAAGCCAGTTGTGCTACCAAACATTAGCAAAGTTGAAGGATGACTCAGTTAAGGCATTCCCTACTTGAGGATTTCTCCACATTGCAGATCACATTGCCCAGGGCCTTGCATATGAATAACTAATAAACACGAGTCAGGGCTGCTCCAGGCTATAGCACGCATCACTTGCCCCAACTGAGATAAACAATCGAGGAGAAGATGCTGCTCGATGAAAAACAGAGTCGGAAAGTCAGAAGCCCACTGAATCAGAACAGAGAGACACGTCATCAGCACTCATTAATCATCCCTCAGCCTCCAACTTCTCACCTCAACCTTCATCAGGGATCAAAGTCATCTCTGTGACTGCCCCGTCTCGCCACGGATGTCCATGGAGACGTCTTCATTATGAGTAATGCTACAAGATGGCACGGACTGGCTTATCGCAGTGGGTATCACAGGGTTGGTTAGCCACTGCTGACAACTGAGAAGATGGTGGAATATGAATTAGAAGACACTAAATAACTTTCTCCAGAGTTCCATACTTTATATGAGATAAAAATCCACACTTAGGCTTTGGGCCAGTTTGGGCCATTCACGTCATGTGGCAGGGATAGTAGTTGGGTTTACATTGACACTTTTTTGTCTTTCCGAAATGGAAATCAATCTTCCGATTGAAGATTTCGGGTTAACTTTTTATGGGATGTCATCTCATCGTGTTTACATGCCCTGTCACAATTAATCGGAAGAGATGTTAAACATGCTTAGTAATGTGTCCCGCTAGCACAAAGGCTAAAAGCCGGCTACCCTCTAGATGCCTCGCATGCACGTTGGGCAAAGTGAAGCTTTTTGTGTGGCTTAATCACCAGCACCTATAAGTCACCTTAATAGCTCCCATTCACTTTTATTTTGTCCAGACTTTGTACATTGGCTGCGCAGAATAGCCTACTGCTTTATCTCCAATCAATTCGGCAACCACAGTAGCTTAGGCATGCGCAAAGGAACGCAACCAGGAGGTAATCGGGTTTAACCGTTTATATACAAGGATTCTTCTTTCACTCTAATTCAATCTACCCCTCTGCTTCGGAATGAAATGTCAATGGGGTCAGGCCTTGCTCTTCGGATTGAGGTGTTTATATGGAGCATTTTTCATTCGGGTTGGGCTTTAACCCAATATAATAGGTTCCATGTAAATTCAGCTAGTCAGGGCTGTGCAATGTACTGTTTGAGATAGTCCTTGGTTTGAACAAAAGAGACAGTCCTGACCGTGAGATAATATGTAGTTTAATATTACCTCATTAGTGGGCTGTTTTGTCTCCTCTTGCAATCCGAGCAGACAAACAGACATTGTTTGCTATGTTTGCAATGCAATCATCTTGTTAACTAAGCGTGGTTCAGCCAAACAGTAAAACAACATCAGCAGACATGTAAATGTACTTGAGCAGAATAATGCCGTTTTCAGCCAGGGACAAGTAGTTAATACAATTCGACGTGACAGGCTGTAACATTGTTTAATCTGTCCTGATAAAATGTATTTGATGGATGCCATATATATTGTGGAGGAAGAAGTGCTACAGTATACAAATAGTCATATATATAGGAGAAACGAAGATTTGAGGAGGGATGCTCGGAAGTGCAAACATATCATGCCTTAATGTTTGTTGGGTATCAACTAAAGTTAGAGTCAGCGATTGTAAGCTAATACACTTCTTGCCGGATCTACTAACAGTAGTTCGCTAGCTGCCAGTTCTCTGCCTGTAATCTGGTGTTACCAAACAGCCCTGGCTCTGTAAATGGGTTCACAAACAATGGAGTGCAGACTGCTAACCTGACACGCCAGATGTCTGGGCTGTTAAGCTAGAACTACACCAGGTGTGGAATAGCGACTGGGCGTCGTCTAGCGACAGCGTCATTATCCATTGTGGTTTTCGAGTTGTTTTCAGTACGACGTACTGTATGATTGCCGACATACTAGGTTTACCGGACAGAAGTACAATGCTTTCAAAGCTCTCCAGACAGATTTTCGCAGCGGAGTCAAACTGAAGCTTGCGATATTAGGATGCAGACTACACCTCACAACAATATCCTAGCCTTTACAATGCATTACCAATGTGTGGGGCGGAGCTTCAGAGGGAGCACGATATGGCATTGAATGCGTTTTTGTTTACAGTACGTACATTGAGGATCAGTATTGTGAGTAATGAGTTACAAAAGTAATGTAATTACAGTAATATATTGCTTTTTGCTTTAACGCAGTAACATAACACATTATTAATACAATTATGGTAACATTAACCCCGTTACAATCTCAGTAACTACACATTTTAAAATGAAATTAAGCGGTGTGTTTTTGCCAACACTGCGAAATATTTTGGCACCAAACAAAAAAAAATGTGTGAGTGGCGTCCTCTCTCAAGTCGGCGCGTAAAGCCATACTGTCTTGCTCATTCAGGTCATACGCTCAGGAAAGGATCCGGTCTGCTAACAGGCAGACCTTTAAACAGCACTGTCAAACAGCACGTCGAAGGCCCCTAGTTAAAAGGTTTACTGAAGGCCCGAAAAGCAGTGAACATGCGCCGGACATGTCTGCAAGAAGAAATCCTACCTAGTTTTAAATGTTTTGACATTGATGGTTAGAGAAAGCCAGATAAAATAGGCTAGTCAACTAGTCTTCCTCGATATATTAACTTGAGACTAGTCTATGACATACTAGTGGAGTGGGCAACATTACTTCAACGACATAACACTTATATCCTTTTATATTATATAATGTTCATAAAATATTAGCTTGCTTTGCTTTTTTTTGCGGTTTGATTTATAAAATGTGTGATTGCAGTATAGGCTACAGTAGGCTACCTACAGTAGTCTAAAGCTCACGTAACAACAACAAACTATCATTATATAATCTTTATGAGCAAATAATTAAGCAGATGTTGATGCTGCATCTGCTTTTGTGATTCTGACAGTAAGTCAGCGTGAGTTACTTATTATATTGCACCATGAGCCTTAATTAAGCCTCATGTTATATTAATTTGTTAGTAACCTTGGGCCTACACAGTCATTATGCCATGCCACACTGCATTGCCCTCCACTGTATGTATAATGAGCTGCGTGTGATAAAGGCCTAAACTATAACCTAATTTATGGCATTGTAGAATGCCATGTGCCAAGGTTTGGGTGCCCCTATGAACCTGAGGGCTGTGTTGTCTGGAGCCTTGTGCTCCTGGTAGGGTCTCCCAAGGCAAA
>JAODUH010059540.1:0-17807 GCA_027564835.1 Typhlichthys subterraneus | reverse complement strand
AAAGTAATATCATTACTTTTTGGAGTAATAAGTAACTTAGAACAATTCCTGAGTAACTTTCCCAACACTGCTGGTTTCTCTGTAAGCATCCTATATTTAATTAACTGCTCCTCAATACTTGACTACTCAACTGTAAATCACTTTGGATTAACAGCATCTGCTAAATGGTCTGAATGTAAATAAATGGGTTAAATTGTGGCTGGCATTATATGTGTCAATGACAATGCATTGAAGGATCTTCAAGAGACTCCAGGTCAGGTAGAAAACATTTAGCCTCAACACATGGTTTGCAAGTTCATATTCAGTTGTACTTCTGTGTCAGACAAGTTCAGAGTTGGCTAAACATGAGGATGAGATATACCAATGACACAGGCATAGGAATTACAGCCTTAAGGGGAAACATGGATACCTAATTTATATGCTAATAAATCCCCCAGACTCCTCTCAGCTGTTGTTATAACGTGAAAAGGGTATATTGACTTAGTTAATGAGGTGTAAATAGCTAATGGGTGTGCTCCAGCTTTTGTTTTGTTATCTATGGTATCCTGTCTAGTTATTAAAACCTCACAACACAGCACTGAATGCCTACCATTTGTTTCCAATGGCTTTTTAAGACAGTGGTGCAGTTGGGACATTTTACACTGAATCAGACAGATGTACTGTATTTGAAACAACATTCTGTGGGGGCACTATTGGATGTGGGAAACCTATTACACACACACACATATTGTATTGGAAGTCTATCCTTAAGGTGTTGCAGGTTGTAATGAATCACACGGTTATGGTTGGACAGACTTGTTGAAGTATGATAAGTTAGGCTGGCATTTGAAATGCTCGTATGTCTTGGATGTGATCATCGGCCTAATCTGGATCATTGTTTGTAATGTCAGCCTAGGTTTATGATAATATAAGCTAATGGGTTTAGATCGGGCATCACATTTACTCATCCCAAGGACATTCATCATTATTACCTGCTCCTCCTATGATCATAGGAGGAGCAGGTAATAATTAAATTATAAGGTAAAAATCAAATTATAAGAATTAGAACAAATACATTTCAAAATCTGTAAATTGTATTGCAAATATTTTGACAATGCAGTTGTTCTAATTCTTATAATTTAGAAAAGTTTGAGATTTTGATTATGAAAGCTTTTCTATCATATTGCATATTGAACCTGTGTACAGACGTGCAGACAACAGAAAAACTGTCGTAAGTCAAGCCCACCTGCCACCCAACAGACCTGCATTGTATCTGTCAGCATTGTGAAGTCTTGAAAAGTATGCGTTCCACTGTTATCTTGTGTCTATCGTGTTTCTTATTGTTTTTGTTTTATACAAAGCTTATTTTACACCCCTTTTTTAAAGAGGTTGGATGGGGGAGGTTGGATTGGAGGGTAGCAACTCTCAAATCATCCCAAACCATCATCAAATCATCATCATTTATTTCTCCATGCTCTCTATACGGGGAGAGACAAAAACAGAGGGGGGGCAATCAATTGCTTTAGTGAAGAAAGCCATGCTACTTCACTTGTCGCAACAGCTTTAATCTCAACCTAAAATAACGCCCAACATTTTTTGGGGAATAAATTCAGTACCTTAGATCTCTGGCATCTGTCCACTTTGTTCTAAGGCTTGTTTTTTGGGGGGATGATCGGATGCTTTTATCTAACCTTCTATCATGTCTTCAGATGAAAGTAAGTGGTGGAGCCACTCCAAAGCTTTTGTTGCAATTTTCTAGTTGCCAGATTGTGGAAAAAAAAAGTATACTTGAAGCATGTGTTCTGAATCAGTCTGTTTGTTTAGGGCTATTGTCTACCGGGCCAAGAGAGTGATGAAAAGGAAGCTCTCCACACTCCATACATACAGTACCTGGGGTCTGCAAGGGTTTGTTCATGTGCCCTTTTATTTAGTCCAATCACTTTCATTTCTAATTCAAATACAGTGCTGCACACCACTTAAATATGCTAATTTGTGGGCGAGTAAATCAATAATTTGTTTTGGTAAATGCTTCAGTGAGGAAATTATTGAAGAATTGGCAAGCAATATGTTGATTCTGTGTAGTTATTATGAATGTTCAGATATGGAGATACTCTGCTCATGGTGGTTCATCACTCATTTATGAAACATGCGTACAATCATTTCAACACAAAGGTCAGCATTTATCAAATTGGACGTGAGCGGTGGCAACGATCAAACCTCACGTCAAGTCTCAACTCAGTTTTTGAGTCGGCTTACTTGTGATGCAGCATAGACTTGGCAGATAATTATCTGTCAGTTGTTTTTAGGCCATTGGCTATATTCTGACATACAGGCCTATGCATCGCCATGTTCATTTAAATATGTACTGTAGCATGAACAAATTGTGATATTTCATAAGACAAGTCTGGTGTCAGCGGGGGAAACTATAGCCTATAGTATACTGTGCATACTAGAGAAATAGTAACACAACTTTGGCCTGAAGGGGGTTCTGCACATACAGCACAGGTTAACAGGGTGTTATTTGATAATCAGACAGAATGTAGTCGATATGGCCAGAGAGCCGTAGCCATGCTTGTTTTTTTTAGGGCTCTGCTGTCACGACCTCATTCATTGCTTCTAAATAGTTTGGCAGGTCGGCTATTAAATAGTCTACAGGAAACAGAAAATGAATGTGCAACATTAAACATTGTATTTATGCAATATACTTTTCAGAATCTCTTTTTAAGGCCCACTACAGATGCCTCTGATTTAGGCCTATCTGAAAAAACGAAGTTAGAATAAAGACAAAATATAGGCTATTTCATTTAGGCTATACAGTATTAACCAGCCAGGACACAGGTAGTGCCAGTCAGAGAAGTGCTTTTTGGACTTATTACGAAGCTGTTGTAAACTCTAGTTGCGAGCCCTATAAATCCAGCATATTTAGGGGTGTGGTATTTTATTGACAAGAGTTTTCCATCTGCACATTTATCAATGTCCGATCATTCTTACTCTAATTTGGCAAGACACGAGGTTTCATACGTGGTTTCATACACATGAACACTTTTGTAAAATGATCTTCGCACTTGGATCTGCGATGGCTTCTATATTAGATTAAGAATGAGAGGCTTTAAAATATCATAAATCTCTACAGCAACCCTCTATAGTTTAGTTGAAGACCAATAACAATCTCAGCATATGATTATGCATATTTACAAAGAAGGCATTATATATACAGACATTTGGAATGGAACTATTATTCATCTTAAAAAGAGGAGTGTATTCTATCTCATTGGTTCTGTATGTATGAAGTATGAAAATTGACCAATGTTGAGAGGAAATGATCAAGAAATGATCAAGTCACACGAAGAGGAATGCAGATAAAATGTTTTGATACACATTCCCATCAGTGCAACACACACTAGCAAACACAAAGCCTACCGATAATACTATCGGTAGTGAAAATGAGTTAATTTGATGTGTTACAACATTCATTTCATTTGAGTGACAATGCAAAGACAACCATGACACAATTTAACCACTTCCCACTAAAAAAGATCCATCCATACTATTCAGAGCCACAGACTTAATCTTCTGTGGATACATACCATCGTACTTGACCATGAGACAGAGAGGGTAGAATTCCAATTACTGTATATGTCAGTCCATCATATGCAAACAAATCAGACAGACAGGATTATAATCCATGATAATAGCTAAACATTGAGACTCAGTGTGAGGCTGTTTTCTGTCCAGCAAACAAGGGAGGACGTTAAGCATGTGCTAGAGAACTGTTTGAGCCGATTAGTCATAGTGGGTAGTGACTAGGGAGGAAATCCCTTACCAAGACACATGCAGTATCTAGGAGTCAACCGTAAGAAAAAAAGTTTCTGTTTATGACTGAAGTTTAGAAGGCAGTTGATTTACCTCTAACTACATATTGAACATTCATTTTCCTGTTGAAGCAATTCCATATCATTGTCACTATCCTTGATAGGACTCTTTCAATGGGCAGGAAGTGTAATTCCGCAGGACAGTGATTTGCTGACTAAAAATCACAGTAGACAGCAA
Organism: Typhlichthys subterraneus; assembly: GCA_027564835.1. NCBI lineage: Eukaryota > Metazoa > Chordata > Actinopteri > Percopsiformes > Amblyopsidae > Typhlichthys > Typhlichthys subterraneus. The sequence goes on along the minus strand of JAODUH010059540.1, from coordinate 13,778 downwards.
ATTTGTCATCCCTTGCTTGGTTATTCTAGTGCAAATACAGTGTATTGTTTTTTCCAATGTGGCGCATGGGCAAAGAAGTACATAAATCAAACACATGTATTTGCATGGTAAACTCTTTAATGCTGGACTAAGGCCATGTATAATTCATTCTTAAAATACTTGGAACCAGAATCCTGCTGACTGCACCCACACTTCTTTAGTCTTAGTGTCCCCTTTACTCTTTTATGGCTATAATACCATCACATTAAATATATAATGATACATTTTATTAGTTAATATAAAGATCATTAAACTGATTGAAATTAAACTGATTAAAATGATTTAGGCATTTACCAATCCATTATAAAGCTGAATATTAAAACAATATATTTTTATATTTCATGTACAGCATGTCATACATTTAATTCACCTCAAACCTAATTCAAATGTTTTGTACTACTGTATAGTATATCAATTGATTTCTGACTGAATGCTGGTATATTGTAGGTTTATGAGGGGTCTACTAAAGAAAACATAGCCCATTATTATAGGTGCATATGTTCCCTAGCTGAATAAGAGGTTTTGCAATTCTGAGGTAGATGCATTCACTTGACCTAAAAGTGCCACATTTGATATTAATCCGTAGAAAATGTTAGGAAATGCTTTCTTAATAGGGCTTAAGATTCTGAAATACTGTAGCTATTATTTAAAGATTTATGTTTTAAGAAATTATTAAAGGCTGCTTCCTATTAGACCTGTCCCAAAGCCAACATGACTTTACATTAAGCCTTATAGTCCTTAAGACCTTATAGTCCTCTTCATAAATCAACGAGCTTACTAATATTGCATTTAGGCCTGCTACTACAATGAAGTAATCAGCAATCTTATTTGAAAGTGAATTGTGTGTTGCTCAAGCATTTGACAGTGAACAGGCCTGTAAAGAGCACAGCCACAGCCTCATTCACTGCCCACAGTGGCATGAAACTATGCAGTATCTTAGAATAAGGTTAATTAAGGTTAATTTGACAAATTTAAACAATATACGCTGGCAGGTCTACCGCCTTTTATTTCCTGTCTTAAGTACCATAGAGGTATATTGACATTTTCCTATTCAAAAGCAATTTATGGAAGCACGTTGAGCTCAATAGCCACCTTATATCGTGCAGGCGTTGTCACGGTTATTGCTGCACTGTTCCATTACAATCTACTAACAAGAGAGAAGTGCCGAGTTGAATACAATTTAAGCAGTGCTTTAGCATTATCCTGCTGCGTAGCAAAGTAGCGTCGTCTCTACCTGTCGCTAAAGCTTGATATCATATTTTATTCATATGTATTTCCCACTGCTATTCCTTCTTTGTATTTTGTACAGTGTTATAACGAATCTAATCACTGCTCAGGAGATTTTAGGAAATATTTATCCACCTCCAACGCAAGCTATTTGTGCACACTCAGCCATGAAACCGTCTGCGTGTTCCTTGAATTACTTTGACAGAGATCCACTGGGCGAAATGATCACAGGGAATGGTTGGGAAGTGCTATTGTTTTCCATCGGTTGTCAAATGAAAATTAGTTTGTGCTAAAAGGTAATTTCAGTTTCTAATCCATTCTAGGAATAGCTCTGTAATGTTTTGTGCTGCTATGTGTGATGAATGAATTGTAACCTGATAACCACTGGCGCTATTAAAATCCCTCATGTGTGACCCAGATTGACAAAACTCTCTCTTCATACCAGAGGGATTGCAGATTGCTCTTTTGCTCTTATTAGGGTATACGAGTATGGATTATTTTCACCCAAACACACACACACACATGCAAACACGGGCACGCAAGCGCACACACACACACTTTTGGAATACCTCCATTCATCAACTATATACATTTTTCTAGTTTTTATTCTTGGCCAATTTCTCATCAGTTTTGTGAGAGAATGTGACATCAGACACAATTCTGCAATTTGTCAGGCTAATGTTCTCTTTGGCAGATAGAAACATATTATATAACCTACAGAGCATGACATGGGCAACACTTTTTTAATTGTTGGGCTCCACTTCAGCACATCCTTTTTCAGCAAAATGATATTACGCCATTATGGTTCACCAGTAATTAGTTCTGCTAACAAGACATGGATTAGTGGGGACCAGTTCAGTAAAGTGGGATTCCTAAAAACACTTTTTCACATCCGTTTACCTGTTTTACATCTGATACTTATATTATTTTTGCATGCACAAACATAATTAACCCACATTGTACAGAAGCAATCAGACTTTTTGTATGTTTTATTAATATATTATTTAATTAATATATTATTATTTATATATTATTAAGGCTATATCCTCATAGGGGTGTTACCAAACAAACTGTGTGCAGTAATCTACGCAACATATGCACGTTTCTCTCATTCGCCTGTTTCCCCGCCCCTCTCCCTTTTTTAGCCAATACAGACCAGGAAGCTAACAGTCCACTTTGAAAGGCTTACCACTTCTCTGTGTCACATCGACACTAGAAATACTTGGTTTCATGGAATGGGTCCTTTAAGGAAGTTTTTATAAAGATGCTGGCATGCTGATAGGGCCACAGTAACTGATCTTTCTCCATATAGTTCTAACCTTTGTAACTGTTAGGCCTGCACTAGAGGAGCCCTAGAGGAGCTAAAGGCTAAAGGCATAATAATATGCATGATATTATCATGCATTACACTTTACAGATTTCAAACATATTAAAATCTGTTTTTAAACTAACAGGTAGGCAATGTGGAGGCCTGAGAACAGAATTGTGTGCTCTGCTTCTAGTCTTGGTCAGGTAATGTGCTGCTAGGTGCACCCAGTGTTTTTTCCAGCACATTCAGTGGGGTGATGCTTTGGCCCGAGGCAAAGCTCAGAGCTGTTTACACTGGTCAATAACCCATTCTATTGTTCTCGCTAAATGAGATTCCACCATTGTTAAAGGTGAAGTCAGTGATTGGGAGCTAGCTTTTTGTCAAATTCAACATCTCGTCACAGCTGCCCGCTCTGTGTGCGTGCTGAATAAAAACAACCGGTGTTTCTGCACAGACCTAATTCTGTGAATGGGAACACAAACAAAGTGGTGCAGACCGCACCACACAACACTGTCGTCTTTGCATTGTGTTTCCAATGTGTGGGGCGGAGCTTCTGTGGGAGCACCCTATAACCTGTATTTTCACAGAAGACAAACGAGGGAGACATACAGTAGCGAACAGCTGCCATTCATGGTCAGTGAGAGTTGGCGATTTACAGCCAAGTAGCCGCTGCAAGTAATCTATAGGCAATATGAAAATCCTAAAGGTCTGTTTTATGCAAATACTTACAGATGTGACACATTGACTACCAATTGGAGTGAAAGCTGCGTAACAAATGCAGGAACAAATGATACAACAAATAAGTATCCACAAGCCAGGAACGCCCATAAGCGACAAACGTGTCTCGGCGAGACGCGTTTGTGAGAGGGAGAGGTGTTTTTGTTTTACCAACAAGCTTTCTCCAGAATGACTGACTATTCCTTTAAGTGAAACAGACACTTCTCTTCAATATTCTTCATGGCCTTGTACTTGAATGTCAAATCAGATGCACAACAACGCGTGACTTCTTTCTAAATGACCTGTGTAAAAATAAAATGAATGCCATCTTGTGAATAAATGCTCATCCCTTAGACTTGTGAATTAGCATACTTCATCTCCCGGTACTCACATAGTAGGGTTCCCACCCCCATATAATCGGCAATGTCATTCAGGAAACAGGACAAACATTAGCTTTGCATGTTAGCAGATTGAAGTCCTTTCAGAGGTCAGGAAATGAAGGCAGATTATTTGAACCATCAATAGTTGTTAGAGGATGTGATAAGTGATGTTACAGAACACTCATATGCACATTTCTATGATCACGTTTTTGAGTGTCTAATGTTTAGTCATCACTAGATCAAAGAATGGATGCGATTAACTGGGATACACATAAATCATTAATTAATACATTAGGATCATAATTAAAATAGCATGGCACAAAATGCAGAATATGGTAATATCTATTAAATGTACATTTTTATTCAAAATCTAATTGTATTCACAGAAGCAAGACTTTAAAGAATATAAACGAGAAAATTGATGTATGCTGCATCTTCTTTAAATAAGCCACATCCTACAGCTCTACAGAATATGTGAAAATGGTTCTTGCATGACCCCAACGATCAATTTGTTTATATGAATGGTAAAGAAAGTCAATTCTAGTGAAGTTCATTTATAGTGCTTTATCAACATGTGTCATCGCTTTCTTTGAAAAACAATATAAAACAATGCCTACTGTATGCAATATTGGAGCCTCTTAACACACTTTACACAGGGAGTAATAAAACATCTAAAAAGGGAATGCAAATCACACAATATTGTTAAAGGTTTAAAAGAAGATCCAGAGGGAAAGATAAAACATTTTTACTAAGTATAAAAATCAGTGAAGAAATGACAGGTACTGACTGTACCATATAGGCAGTCAATTCAAATGTGTATTAATAAAGTTTCTGCTGTAACGTTTCAGTGTATTAATAAATGATCATCACATTTGTCAGTAGTCTATATTTGACCTCATGTTTTTGTTCTTTAGACCTGGAGAAATTCAAGACACACAGAAGAAGCTCAGTATCTGTCCGGGAGGGACAAGGAGTTGTTCTGCTCTGTGGCCCCCCTCTTCATTCTGGAGGTAAGCCACATAGGCAGCACACACTTTTTATAGATGGCGGTGGTGGTGCATAGTTTTCATTTTAACTGATCTGGTTTTGAACATTAGAACTTTGTTTCTAGAAAATAAAGTACGTTGCAACTTCTGTTGTTTAAAATAATTGCCTCCAGAATAACACAACACTTTCAGATACCCAAGACAACTCCTGCAAAATAGAGTAAACAAGAGAGGCAGACAGAGATAATCCCACATAAATAAATATATTTGTACTTAAAATTGCTTTTGGAGCTTGCGTTATATGACAACAGCACTAAAATCTAAAGGTTATCTAGTTCTGTATAGCAAGTCACCTGGCACACATTTTAGACAAAGATGGAGATATAGCAGTAATCTTTGTTCAATCTTTTGATTACATGATTATGGTTTCATCTTACTGTTTTGTTTTTAATAAACAATGTTGTAACATATCATTAAAGTAATACTTGTTAAATGTGCTCATGTCACTACAGAAAAGAGAGAAATCACTGTATTAATAAGATATAGAGAGGTTTTAATTTATTTAATTGCAACAGATGTTTAATTTTTGCACTCCATAACCTTCATTGAGTTGTTAAATGCAACACCTGCTTTAATTACATTCCTTTTGACAGCCACAAAATGTATTACTATTTGCACACTGGCCGGTTGTGGCAAGAAATGGATGTTCAAATCTGTAAAACCTTGCATCTTCATGTTTTTGGACTTTTACCTGACAAAGGCTTAGGGCTGTCCCGAATACCGTTTTACAGGTTTCGAATACTTAATGGTATTTCCGAACGAGTATTCAAATACTCTCTCAAGTGAGCACACATGTAAACATAACCATGCACTCAAAATGGCCACATTGATTGACACGTCAATTGACCCAATCAGAGCTGTCAAATAGCATATACCTCCTGTATTAGCCAATAAGAGTGTGTGTTGAATGAATAGCCTTGTTCTCTTCTTACAAACAGATACAATTGCAATCAATTGTGTTGATGACACAGTGTAGGGCAGACAATTACATTTCAACATGTGGGTTTATATGAAGACAGTAGGGATTAATGGGAAAACATGCATGCATAATGTGAAAAAACAAATACTCGAATCCCAATATTTAAATCGAATACATACCCAACGAATGAATACTCGAATAATCAAATATTTGGGGCCAGCCCTATAATGGCTTGACACTGTTTATGCCATTCTCATTCTTCAAATGCATTTTATTTAAAAGCCTTCATTTGAGTGCTTTGTATTGTTCATTGAAGGGGAAAATGTGATCAGTTTCTTAGCCAGTACTTTTACATCTTCCATCTCTACTTGATTAATCCAATTTTACTATGGTGTAAGATGGACAGGGTTTAATTTTTACATGTTAGGCTTACAGTAGGCACTTTGAAACACGTAAAAATACAAGACGCGTGTCATTTCATATACAGAGCAAATATACCTTATCAATTAGAAGTTCATTTCAGTTAGTTATTTTCCTATTCAATGTCTGCACAAATAGCTAAGCTAAAGCTGCAGCCATTTCAGCTGCTAGTAACAAAAAACAAAGGATTAAACATTTTATTTTTGGCACTGTACCCATTTCCTTTGTGGACTTGATGTTGACATTGTTACAACAGTCACAGCACTTGTCTCTTAAAGTTACAAGCAGAGGTCTTTGTGACCTCTTTCAGGCTGTCACAAATCAATCAACTAGTCAATTTTTCCACACTTTTCCCACACCTTCACGTGTAAACTCAAGAGAAACGCGGTACCAGCCATATGACTCTGTGCCACACACCAGTTAATGTCATGCTGCCACCATCACAGTGTAGTGTTGAAGCCGTACAGCCTTACACTTCTAATGGCTGCCAGATGCATTTGCACCTGTACTGAACAAAACAAATTGGTCTGAATGGATAAAAGTCAATGGGAAAGACACTCAATTCAAAAGACAATATAAAGCCACTGCAGAGCCGTTAAAATGTCTAAAGAAGAATCTGTACATGAGCAGCTTTGATTGGCAGGCAGTTTTATGGCAATTAGTGGCACGAAGCATATATTCTGTGCGAATATTATGCCTATACACATGCCTACAGTACATTTGAAAATACCTTTAAATGGACAATGACGATTGGATCATTTGTTTCAGAAACGTTTGTCACACTGCCTTCACTCCCATTGGTAGTTGCATGGCTCGGTATTTGCATAAAATAGACCTCTAATCTTTTTTTTCCCTGCTTAGTTGGCTTTGCAACAACCACTTTTCTCTTGTTGCTAACAGCTCTCATTGAAAATTAATGGCTGCCAGTTGCTTAGTTGCTTAGTTGCTTGCTTAGAACATTGGGTAATATCTGAATGTACTGTATTGTATATTCACCGCCAAGGAAAATAAGGGAAAACTGACAATGCAGAAGCATTGTTCTGGAGATTGGTACACTGTTGTACTAATACCGGTATCTTCATAAAGTCAGAGTATTGACAAGGTCTCTGTTCATTTCCCTACTCTTTTGAATAAAGAACTTAGTTTCTAGTGGCTTTAAAAAGCAAAAGTCTATTTATACATGATTTGATGGCGAGGATATGACTTTCATGGTGCCATTATCGTGACCAGACATTAATGACAAGCCATTAACGACTCTCTTGGCACCTAAGCCACCTATTTCTCAAAGACCACATTTCATATTAATTTAATTCTGCATGTGGAATGGCGGATTTAAGGAAAATCTCTGCACATCCCTATTCATTACCATATGTTAGCTGGTGTTAACTATAGACAGCATAGCGGTAGATCCATCTTGTATGCCCAAGGCTCTGTTGGACTGCACTTGCCAGAGGAGGCTGTTGGAGGACATATTATGTGCTGCAGAGTGCAGACAGCTGTCCACAATCCAGCCATGCCGCCTGGTGCGTTACAGTACATGCTAATGCAAGTCCTTTTCTAGCCTATAAAGGAAAGCAGAGGGGTATGGGGGGAACCTTCCAGAATATGGAAGTGTGAATGAAGGGTTCATGCATCTTGAATGACATAATGGTGTGTGTGTGTGTGTGCGTGTGTTTGTGTGCGTCTGTGGGTGGGCATGTAAGCATTTATGCATGCAGTTTGAATATGTGTGCGATATGAGCATATTTACAGTATCTTGTGTATTTATGTACAGTAGTTGGGTGTCACACAGCACTTCATCAATCCTAATGTAATGCATACAGTATGAGTCTTCAACTACTTTTACGCCTCTGCTGGCTTTCTCATAAAGACTGACCAAGTGGAAGATTCATGGCATAAATACCAAAGAGTTATCTTGCCTCATAACTACTACAGCTCTAAAAACAGATGACCTTCTGACCGAACTAACTGAACTGCTAGTGTCGTACCTGTGGCTCTTTGCCTGGGAAACCCCTCGAAAATTGGCCAGTCAAAAAGTATATTTTAGTTAGCCATATGCTATTTGCAAATTATTAAACCTGCCAAGGCCAAAAGAGCAAATCCCTAGATAGTAGGAAGCAGTTTTCCTGCCTTGTTAAATCACCCTGCACTCCATATGAGCAGAGGCAAACTCAATGTAGTGTTATTTAAATGTATTTATATTTCACCCGCGATTGCTCTTCTCTTAATATTATTAGCAGATTACATGTTTATTGAACCTCTATGAATAATCTCCCTCCAAATTACAGACAGCTGTACCCCATTTTAGTCTGTCTGGAAATATGCACATAGTTTCTCCAAGTTTACAGGGTGCTGCATATTCTTCACACCCTGTATGTTGTGTAACACAATACTGTACAGTAGTTACCTTTAGAGAGAAACTTTACTAACAACTACCGGTAGCTTGACAACGGCGTGAAATGGGATATGTTTCTGTAAAATGACATTCTTAAGTAGACTCCAATCACACTAGAAAAGGTCATGTTGGACTGAGAGTGTATGTGTGCGTGTGTGCGCGCATGAACTAACAAACACACATGCCCCTGAAGTCACGCTCCTGAAATATCCTCAAAGCTTCTTGAAGTTCACACATAGCCGTTGTTAGAGTCACATGTGGAGATTATGAGCGTGCACGTGTGTGTGTGTGAGGCAGAACGAGACAAAGAAAGAGACTATGAATAGAGCACATTGGCACAGCAAACATCTGTGTAAATACGATAGATTTCAATGTCATTGTGCTTTTGTGTGTGAGAGACACACTGCCTCAAACTGGGGCACACATTTGTCCTGTGTGCCACATAGAATGTGTGTGTGTGTGCGTGCGCATGCAAACAGAAGTGTCTTTGCTACACTGTTAACAAACTTAAGTGCAGGTAGTTTTCTTGCTATCCAATATTGGCAGTGTGTGTGCGTCTGGGCCGTCTTTACCGAGCTACAGTCACACACCATGTCCCTTGGCTCCCCTATGCCGCTACATAAACACAAATCCTTCAATGCCGTTGGGGATTTCATCCCAGGAGGAATATGCTGTCACCTGCTGTGCAAGGGGAAAATAACAATTGTTGAAAACATGACAGCTCAGTCCTCGGCATCGAGCTATAGCTTAGCGCGGCACTAGTTGGCATTTTAACTCAAACTCAGGATATCTCAAAGCTGGCTAACCAGAACTGCTATATAACAGCTTGTACAAAGTTCCAGACCAATGACAATATAGTCAGTCTGTTTCTGAAACCCATAATACATTGGGTATGTGAGTGAATGTCTCCAGACTCCGTATGTTTGGTGTGTATAGTGTGTCTCTATAAGTAGCTGGATATAATTTTCCAAATGCAAAACATTAGGTTGGTTGTGGTTTGCCGCCATCGCCCTCAGTGATAATGGCACAGATCTGTGCACCATGCGATTCAAGACATGTTCCTATGGCATGTTATGCTGAGGTTACTGACTTGACATAACGCAGCATCACCAGTGGGATTGTAAAGGCTCCTAAGCCACCTGTTGACTGTCCCAGGAGCACAGAACTCTCTCTTGTCTCTCATCGTGCTTTGCGTTTTGTTTGTCGATAGGATGATGCAAGGGAGGGCTTATGCTGTCTCAGAGCCTGAGCTTTAGCAAACAGATGGGGTGGATATGTTGCAATCCAGGAGCTCTGTTATCTCTCTCTGGGGGTATCTGTTGTACTCTGTATATACAGTATAGCCTAAACCTGATCCTGAACATTACATGTGTTTTGGGTGACATATTAAAGTTATATTTACTTAAATCATGTTTAACACACATTAAGAGATGTTCCATGTCATTAATCTATCCAAGAATAAATAAAAAATATAAGGAAAATCTCCACTTAGTCTAGGACTATAGGCTTAATCCATGTGTGAGAATTTGAGCCATTTTACAAATTACAAGTTTGACAAATATTTATTTTCATTAAGAAATTATGATACCAAATATGATATATCAAAATGTTGCTCATTTGATTAACAACATATTCATTATCTTAGGTGAGTTTAGGTGATTTTAGAATGCTAATGTATTAATTCCAATGTCATCACAATGGTTGATTTGTATTAATATACAAGTATGTTACGAATATTTTATTTATGTTAGTGAAAAGCCTATCTAGAGGCAACATAACATCGTATGACATCGGTGGCTATAATATTTCCCCTTTATGGTCTTTTAGCAATGGACAATCTAAGCAAAAAAGCACTAACCACTATTAAATGGCAATGTGTGATGGTGTAATGGCAATAATAGATATTGTTTCCTACTGTATTTCCCATATACTTATTAATAGATAGAAACAGGGAAGCGTGAGATTCTAATTAAGAGTATCACCATATTGATAAAGTGGCTCTTTTGCCACATGCACAGTACAAACAGAAGATGACGTTGCAACCTCACACTGGAGTTCCCTACCTCAAGCCTTGTGCGTGTGCATGTGCAAACAACACCTTCTCATTCCCAACTCATCAAATATTGCAGCATGGTCAATGGCCTTTCCCGTCAATTTTTGATGCGTCAGAAAGCCTTTGGCGTCTTAGGATGACTTTGGTAAAATCTTTTACTTTTATTGAATTTACTGTATGAATGGGGTGTGTATTGCAGTTGGTTCTTCCGGCTGCAGTGCCACACGTCTAGGATGCTTCAAGCCTAGAGTCAGACCCTGGCCCCCTGGTATTTCCAACTTCCATTAAGGTATAATGAAGGACTGACAGCCATTATTGTAACTATTTTGGTTGGTGGCTAGCTAACCCCAGGCTCAGTTAATTAATTTAGAAAATGTAGCAATGATTATTCAAATCAATGCCTACTTATAATAATAGCAAACCTTGTTAACAAACAAAATTGTTAACAAACAAGAAACAACCACATTTCTTACCACCCCAGTGCTCCATATTTTTAACCACTGTGAGGGACAAAAGTAAAAGCGGCACTTCCGATCGTGAGCAATTTACTTCCCAATGGCTTGTATACTTCTTGTATAATTCTGAAATAGGCAAAACATTTAATTTTGTTCCTCTCGTTTGTTTTTCCATGTCCTGTGTTGTCTTAGATCTTAGATTTCACACTCCGCCAAAGATTTGTGTACATTTAACAATTATATTTATATATTATTTATTTATCATTGTACAATTGAAAAGGACCTGCTGTCAACATTGGACAATGTTGACATTTAGGCTAACTGTTGTCCAGGCTGTAGCATTGAATGTTCACAGTGGGGAACCACACAGTACAGTGGATATACCACAGTACAGTATATGGTAGGACTAGCTCTATGGGTATCAAAACAAGGACATTTGTGCAGATAATAAGGCAATCAAGTGCGAAAATATAGCCCTGTGTACGCCTCCTCTCCTGTCGTCGGCAGACCCCCTACTGTACCTCCGATTGTCAGAGTTGTGAAGACGAGAAGAAAGGGGCTACCAGGCCAGATAGATGAACAAAGGGCCCACCCATGTGTACATTCAGTTTGACAGGCCGATGTTCTGGACAGAGATTATGGTAATGACTCATCACAAAGACCAAAGCAGAGGCATGGAGTAACACAGGAGGCTGGTCATAGCATAGTCAACGTTTGTTGGGATGCAATGGCCCATGCTATTGTAAACTCTGGTGTGAAAATTGGCATGTCTCTGTTTCTACATGGTCTAATTCTCTTCCCCTTCAGACACTAGAAGCAACAGGAGTTGGCAGCGTGTCACTTTCTCTTCTCCTCAAAAGCTACTACATAAATGGGCTGCCTGTGTGACCCAGGGATGGGCCATGCATTACGCAATTACTGTGTTTAGTTGTGGTCCTTAAGCAGCTGACCTGTGCTGTCTAATGGGGAGAGAGCTTTAAGGAAACCATATATCGCTGTGTGTGTGTGTGTGTGTGTGTGTGTGTGTGCATCTCCTCTAAGAATAGCAATGGTTTTTTGTTGTGTACATCTGTTTGCATGTTGTCCCTGTCATTGTTTCCACCCCAGGCTTGGAGAGCACAGAGCGTGTGCATTATGTCCACTCCCGTAAAGGAAGATAGGAAAGGAGGATTCTTGAAGCCTGGAGCAAGAGCAGGAGTGCAGCACTTAGTAACTCAATTTGGAGTGACAGTAGTTTAGAAGGAGTTATCTTTTTTTCATGACTTGCTTCCTGTGGAGAACAGAAAGCTGACAGTCTTTTCTAATGCAATGAAACTTGATTCGAACACAACCAAACTGTGAGTTTTCTCTCTGAATCAAGTCGATGCCTTGTCTCATGCAGGTTAGGCTAGATAAACCGGCGCCTTCAGTGGCTCATGAAGCATTTGAAGGAAAGTAGTTCACTTTGAACCAGATCAGTACACTGTCCTCTGCCTGACTCTGCTCAACAAACCCTCTGACTGACATATGTCCTGCTAGTACCCTTGCATAAAATCCTGTGTGTTCTCAGTGTGCAGTGTCATACATGGAACTTGCGGGAGACAGGCTTTGTTTTAAGTATATTTGTTATTATCCAGCGTACTGTAGTTGTCATATTGTTTTGTGTCTCTCTGATTAAAAATGTATATTGTTGTCACCAATGCGCTTTTTTTCCGGGCCTATTATTTATATACAAAATGATCAGGCAGCTGTGCCACAATTAATATTCATTGGAAACAAACATAATGGTAATTTGTGAACATGCCCTTTTTTTTAACGAACAATGATAAGCATCATTGTCACCACGTAGCAGAAGTATTTTGACACAAGCGTATTTATTCGCCCGTGTCAGAGTTATCGTGTTTAAGGAGTGTGTTGTTTTTGGATTATAATATATTTAGCATTTGGAATGACTCTCTTGCTCTCTTGAGGGATTTTGACACTGGCTTAGCTCGAGAAATTCAGGAAGAAGAGCCCTGCAGCATGTAAAAATTAATCACGTTACTTACATTGAACACAGTCTGGCTCCTTGCTGTTGGCTTACAGCACTCCGAGTAATAGATACACCAGGGATATGCTGGAGGTATCAAGGTTTTTTGGGGCTTCTTTTGCTATCATTAGATATTATATACCATTTGTTTCATTGCACCAATTCTGGGTAGGCCTATAGGCTTTTTGGATTGTTAGCATCACCTGTTTAGCTTTTTCAGAAAATCAGAAATAGCTGTATACCAGTTGCTTTTTGTTTATTTTTAGGATGATATTTATTTGCCCTTGAAAATCAATCTCTCTGAATGTGCTACAGTAGCTTAGGTGTGCAACTGAATTTGATTTGCCTGTGTGTGATTGTTACTCTGCATCTCAAACCTGTGCGTAGACATCAAAATAGATTAGTGCATACTTTTCTCATTTAATTTTAGCAGAAGCACCTGCCTTATAATTGCTATCGTTGATGTTCATATTTTTTGGTAAATATTCATGGTTTTCTGTTTTCACAGTGGACAACAGTTATTCAGGAATTGCAATAAGTTACTAGTTACTTATTACTCCTTCAAAAAGTAATAATAGTACTGGGTATTAAAAGTAATTAGTTATGTCACTCGTTACGTTACTATTTTACTTTCACAATCACTACCCTGTCTCGCCTTCCGACACATGACAACCTGTGTAGCCAGCTAATTTTAGATTTTCCATCCATCCATCCATCTTCATCCGCTTATCCAGAGTCGGGTCGTGGGGGCAGCAGCTCCAGCAGGGGACCCCAAACCTCCCTTTCCCGAGCCACATTGGAAAGCTCTGA
>JAODUH010059529.1:0-17809 GCA_027564835.1 Typhlichthys subterraneus | reverse complement strand
ATTTTGTAATTTAATATTTTAAACTTAACCAGAAAATATGATTGACATATGACAAGAATGTTAATACATTATTTCGACTAGTTTGTGCACATTTGAGTACACAAAACAAACATTTGTGTTACATCTATAATGTTACTGTCATTAAAGCTTAGTTTATGGCAAAAGATTACATCATCATCCTCCTGTTTGTTGCTCAAAGGCTTAACATGTACATTTAAACTTGTCATTTCTCTAAAACGGTTTGCGCACAAATTGTTATTTTGCATGCACAAAGTGCACAAATAAACCTATACCTTAAACAATTATGTTGTACGTTTACAGCAGCTAAAAATGTGTTGGTTATACATTAGTCATTTTAAAGTAATTTAATGAAAATATGTAGTGATAAAAAAAATTATTTTCCCTATAAGCTTGACAATTTCCCTGCGCATAGGATTGTACATTAATCATTCTTGGAAGGGGCATATTTCAAAGCGTTGCTTTTATATGTTAAAATAAATTGCACAGAATATAAAAACTTTGAGAACGACAGTAGTTTTGCATCTGACAGTACGCCAGGGTTGAGTAAGCACTAACTTGCAGTGAATGGAAACTAATACACGGGAGCCTCTAGCGTTCAACAATAATTACTACACCTTTAAATGTCTTGCTCATGCAGCACACCTCGCAGTGCCGCATGGCCTCAGAAAATCTGCCAAAGCACCTCGGACAAAAAGAATCAGCAGATCTGTATATTAGATCTTATTGCTTAAAAGTGAACACACTGGAAGAGTAGTGGAAAGTTATAGAAAGAAAACAGGCTCTGCCGGAGAACCTAGTGAGGTTAGCCATCTCTCAATGTCAGGCGTGTGGCACAGTGTGGTCTCTGTGACGTCGGCTCAGCCTGACAACACCTTAGTTACCAGGCAGGCATGAGAGGTCATCTTCACCCGGGACTAAAAGATTATGCTGAACTGTTTATATATCCTTACAGAAGCTTATTTGTGTGTCACACTATTGTAAGAATTAGACTGTCTTATGTGTGACTGAGTCTGCAGGGAGCAGGGAAGCAGATAAAAAACAGATAGGGACAGCACTTTAACAAACAAACTCTTAGTAAACAAGAGATAGGATGTAGGGGCCTGAAGAGTGTGTTCAGATACCTTCCCAGCAACCACGCCCAGCAGGAGGAGAGAAGGAACATGGGTCCCAGGATTGGGAGAGACGCACAATCAACATCTGATAGGGAAACACTGTCTAAAATATTATCACTGGGCCGAGACACAGTCGGAGCCAGACTTTGTGAACTATCGATATTGCATGCTGTCATTAGTTAAAAGAGGTGTAGACCAGGGCCCTGCAAATTGTATTTCTAATCTACTATTAAAGCTGATTTATTAATTTGGATACGTCTCTTTTATCCTCATCAAACGAACACGCAGGAACTGGGTGAGGAGACACCACCCATATTCCAACACCATGTACATGACTATTCCATAATGTGTTCAGAAAGTTAAATACACATCAATTTCACCATAGTCGTGCAGCCATGCACTTTGACCAAATCTTGGTCAATTTCTAACAATATACACCGATCAGCCATAACACTGATAATGTTATCAGGGCACCTGTCAGTGGGTGGGATATATTAAACAGCAAGTGAACATTTTGTCCTCAAAGGTGTTAGAAGCAGGAAAAATGGGCAAGAGTAAAGATCTGAGCAACTTTGAGCAAATTGTGATGGCTAGACTGGGTCAGATCATCTGTAAAACTGCAGCTCTTGTGGACTATTCCCAGTCTGCAGTGGTCAGTGCCTCTCAAAAGTGGGCCAAGGAAGCAAAGGCGGTGAACCAGCAACAGGGTAATGGGCAGCCAATGCT
Organism: Typhlichthys subterraneus; assembly: GCA_027564835.1. Classification (NCBI taxonomy): domain Eukaryota; kingdom Metazoa; phylum Chordata; class Actinopteri; order Percopsiformes; family Amblyopsidae; genus Typhlichthys; species Typhlichthys subterraneus. The sequence continues at coordinate 15,950 of JAODUH010059529.1, read as the reverse complement.
CATTGATGCACGTGGGGAGTGAAGGATGGCCGGTGTGGTCCGATCTAACAGAAGAGCTGCTGTAGCTCAAAATGCTGAAAAAGTTAATTCTGGTTGCATCGCAGTTTGTTGCGTATGGGGTTGCGTAGCCGCAGACCAGTCAGGATGCTCATGCTGACCCGTCCACTGCTGAAAGCGCCTACAATGGGCATGTGAGCATCAGAACTGGACCACAGAGCAATGGAAGAAGGTGGCCTGGCCTGATGAATCACATTTTCTTTTACATCACGGGGATGGCCGGGTGCGTCGCTTACCTGGAGAACACATAGCACCAGGATGCACTATGGGAAGAAGGCAAGCCGACAAAGGCAGTGTGATGCTTTGGGCAATGTTCAGCTGGGAAACCTTGGGTTACTTTGACACGTACCACATACAAGCATTGTTGCAGACCATGTACACACTTTAATGGAAACAGTATTCCCTGATGGCATGGCCTTTCAGCAGGATAATGCACCCTGCCACAACGCAAACATGGTTTAGCAATGGTTTAAGCAACACAAGTACAAGGGCTGTTAAGGTGGCAAAAAGGGGACCTACTACAGGTAGAGGCAAGTGTCACTGGTCAATGGCACTGACTGGAGAATGAAGCTAACATGTTTTTTCACCCGAAGCACCCAGAGGAAAACCATGCAGACAAGGGAAGGACATGCAAACTCCACACAAAAAGGCCGGGACGACCAGGGTTCGAACCCTGGGACTTTCTTGTTGTGAGGCCACAGTGCTATCCACTGGGCCAGTGGTTAGGCAGGTGGTCATAATGTTATGGCTGAAATGTTGTACTAGATCTTCTCCACTAATTAAGAGGGGGAGGAGGGGTGATAAAGAATACTTGCATATTATCTTTTGTATGCTTTCTATTGTAAACAAGGTTTGTGTATTGGATGTGAAAGATCTGAAATCGAGATTCTGAGGTTCCAAAACAATGTTTTCTTAGTTTGCAAAAAATAAACTCAGAAAATTGGGATGTGTGCAGTAGTGCAATGGGACCCCTTAAATGTAATAGCTTTACTCTTAAAAGGCTCATATTGCCCAAGATTGTAGCTACAAATAAAACTAGTCTCAAAATTAAGTAAAAAAATAAAATGAAATTAAAGTAAATAAAAAATAAAATAAAATGCACTTGATTTAAAATATTTATGATTTCAATGATAAAACAGATTACACAATGTAATCTTTGGATAACAATAGCGGTGAGCACTTAATCGCTAAATACATGACCCAACACACTAATGATTAAAGTAGTTCTTGATTTTATAGGATACAATAGACTAAAGTGATTATCAAAACTGCACTAGGCAACAAAACATAAAACAACCGTTTTCTGATTGAGAACCATGTATACAATTAGCTCTATGCCGTGATGTTTACATTTTTTTTTAGCATAAACCATAACCTGAAAAGATGGTTATACCCTTGTACTGCATATTCATTTTGAATTATCACAAATAACTACAAAATGTACACTACTGATAAAATAAACACTTAATATTAGTAGTTATTTTATTAACTATTATACAGTAGTACATGTACATATTAAGTTTAGAGTTCCAATTTATATGGATAAGGTTATAGAGAGAACCATGTTTATTGTGCAAGATACAAAATTAGTGAGCATTTGATCCCAGTAGGTTCATTCAGGAAAATGCTCAAACCTCAGCCACTATACACTACTATATTCAGAAAAAAAGTATTACTTTTAGGGGAAAATACTGCAGAATTATCACTTTATTTACCAACTTTGCTTGACTGACATGTACAGACTGGGAGGAAAACAAAATAAGCCAATCAATAGAAAAAAATGGCATTTACTCATTTAATGTAATTTAATGGTTAAAAAAATATTTCTTCGCGCAGAGACAAGTTCCTCCATGCCGAGCAGAAAAGGAACACAAACGACAGCCACCTTTTTCACACTGAAATGATGACAATTAGATCACTAGAAGATGAGGTACATGTTTTTGAGGAGAAAAAAAAAGGCACAATTTACAATCAATCATGCCCCAAATTTACAATAATAATAATAATATTATTATTATTATTATAATAATACAATATCAATAACATGATAAAAAAAACAAAGGACAAAATAAGGAAAAAATAAAAAGAAGAGTTATTTTATTATACAAGCCAACGTCTTGCATGGTGAGTCTATCTGACCACGAGGCAGGACACACACAGTTTGGAGGGCCCTATGCAGTCGTCGTGGCAGAAGGCACCACAGCCCTGGCACATGATCATGGCCTTGAGGCGGCATGAGCACTTGAGCGTCACCTCCTCAGCGGCACTGTCTGCGAACGCTTGGATGCTGAGCGAGGCGCTCTGCCGCGGCCTCAGCTGCAGCACGCCGTCCGCCAGGCTGCGCGAGAAGCCGCTGCTGCCATCCATCACCGACACGTTGGCTGTGTAGCTCAGGCCCCCTGCCGATCCACCGGGCCCCGCCCCCTTGGGCAGCTTGCCATACAGCTGGAAGCTGGGTAGCGAGGAGGGGGGGATAGTGGAGGAGGAGGAGAAGGGGGCTTTGCAGTGCTCCTTCTTGGCCATGCGGGCCAAGGCCATTTCCATGTTCAGCAGGCCCTCCATGGCCCCCCCGCCTAGGTAACTGTCCACCGAGGCCGCAGGCTCCTTCTTGGTGATGGGGGTAAGGCATTTGGCCAGAGCCTGGCACGAGGGCCGAGCGTTCATCTCACTCTTCACGGTGGCGGGGGACTGCTGCCAGCTGACCTTGATGAAGGGAACCACTTCTTGGGGGCAGGGGTCAGCGTGCGGCGGTGACGGCCCGCTGGGGTTGGTGCGGCTCAGCAGCTGGGAGCGTTCAGGCGCGGCCGCAAGCGGGAGCTGGATGCCACCGATGCCCTTCACCAGCAGCACAGAGTCGCCACACACTGAGGCCTGGGAGGAGGAGCAGGAGGGGGGAGGCAGGGAGGTGATGACGGGGACCTGCCCTCCTACGGCCTGAGGGAAGGGGTAGTGGTGGGCGCCGCTGGCTGCCTCCATCACACAGGACACGGTGCGGCCCTGGGGGCCACGTGACGCCGCCTCAGAGGTGGGGGGCTCTGCCGTGCTCTCCTGGGAAGCCCTGAGTTGGGGGACTGGGCTGATCTCCAGCCTGCTGGCTGAGTGGACCTGGGGCAGCACCTTCTCCAGGGACAGGCTGCCCTGCAGCAGCTGCGTCACCAGGGGGTTGTTGGCCTCCACCAGCGAGACAGGCCTCCTGGGGGGGGCGGGGGGGCCCTTCACACCTCCACTACACTCCTCTTCAGTGGAGGCCACAGTGGGGCCCCTGGGGGCGTGCGCGGGAGCCAGTGGGAGGGGCTGGGGCTCGTAGGGGCGGCCCAGGCCGTTGGGGAAGCGGGGCTGGATGACTGTGGGGCCGTGCCGCTGGATGACAGCCTGCTGATTGGGGGGACTGCGAATCACCGGCTGTCCATTCCTCTGGCCTGCCAGGCAGTGGTGCCAGTCCTGGACGGGGGGGCACTGCTCATCCTCCTGGCTGTCGTTCTCGCAGTCGGAAGCGGTCTCCGTAGAGTCACTGTGGCCCCCCGCCTCATCCTGCTGCTGGCGAGCGGGGGAGGGGGGCCCCTGGGGGCCCGGGTGCTTCGAGGCATGCTGGATGACGCTCTCTGACGTCCAGGGCTGGGAGGAGGAGGAGCCACAGCGGCTCTGGACCAAGTCCACGCCCTGCGCCCCGAATCTGGGCAGGCAGTCTGGGATGGACGTGGGGGCCAGCTCGCTGCCGTTCTCCGCCACCAGTGGGGGGGGCAGTGTGGCACATGCAGAAGCAGGCTCAGGCACCGGGGAGGGGGGCGTGTCCCGCGGGGGGGAGATGGAGGAGGGCTTTACCTGGGGAAGCAGTAGTTGTGCTCCAGACGGATGAGAGCCTGCAGACGCATCCTGCTCCTCCATGCCAACACCTCCTCCTGCCCTTCCTCCTGGCTCGACAGGTCCTGGGTGCTCTCGTGCTCGTCGGCCACTGCAGCGATCCGGTAGCCCAGCAGCAGGCCGCAGCCCCCCGCCGCCCGGCCCCGCCCCGTCGCCAGTGGCTGCAACAGCAGCAGCGGCTTCGCGCTGGGCCCGGGCCTGCTGGGCGCGGGCCTTGATGTCCGCCAGGGTGCGCGCTCCCCCCGTGCCCGTCCGCCGCGACCCCTCGCCGGGGGGCACGATGCGTGGGCAGATCTGGTAGGTGGGGGGCCCTTTGACCCAGGGTGGTTTGATCCTGGACAGTTGAATCTGCACAAAGACACAAACATCATGTGCTATTATCATAAATGTTCCAAGCAGCAGTGCTGCAGAGCCCTATTGCAGTTTTCCAGTTATTCCCGCAACCTTTTCCTAGATTTCACACTGCTTTCTAACTGATAGAGAGAGGCCTGTGACAAACATTCTCACCATCGGGTCAAAGATGCAATGTTCAGACTCACAACTTTGGCCCCGATTGTCATATACATACATTCATTCATTCAAACCAATCAGGGCCAAAGTTGTGAGTCTGAACATTGCACCTTTGACAGATATATATAACATAATCCTACCACAGGCCTGGCACTCTTACCCTGATGGGCGGGACCTTGGGCTCTTCTGCTGTCGGCTGCGGCTTCTCCGAACGGACACCGTCAATTGTGGTACGAAAGGACTGACACTCATCCAACCGCGGTCTCTTTTCGGGGAAGCTGGAGGTGGCCTGAGTCTCGTCTGGCCTCCTCTTCTGCTCTTTTGGCTGGCCGGCATGCACCGGGGTGGGAGCGGGGCTCGCCGAGGGGCTGCTCTCGCGGCTGCTGGTGGCCGTTCCCCCGGTGACGGATGTGACCACAGATGCCATGTCGTCCAAGGGGTCGGCGGCGATGGCGGTGCTGGAGGAGGCAGTGGAGGTAGTAGAGGAGGAGGAAGAGGAGGATGATGATGAGGAGTCCATGGCCGCTGCAAAACCTCCCTGGGTGTCAGAGGGCGAGGACGGGGAGGAGGCGGGGGAGGAGGAGGAGGATGAGGAAGACGAGGACGGGGAGGAGGTGGAGGCCAGGGCAGGCGCTTGCTCGTCGGGCAGCAGCCGGGCAGCTACCTCCGACTCATCATTGGCGCTGGTGGAGGCCGGGCTGGGGCTGGGGATGGGGATGGGGCTGGGCGTGGCCATAATGGCTGCTACGCTGACAGGGTCTGGGGCGGGAGAAGGCTCTGGCTCCGGCTCCAGGGAGGCACACTCTGCAGGGAGCTCCAGACCCGACTCGGCCTGCAGCACTACCTCATCCTGCACTCTGCAGGGAGAGACCAGGGGGGAGGCCACCATAACCTCGGGGGACTGGACACTGGGCGCAGCATTGGCCATGGAGCGGCGGGCCCTGCGGCGCAGGTCCACTCGCGTGCGCCTCCTAATCCTTCCGTCCCTCCGCCGGCCTACACTGCGCCGCTGCTGCTTCGGGGGCCCAGCCACCACTGCCACGTCCGCCACACCGCCCACAGTCAGCTGGAGAGACTCCTCTGGCGTCAGGCCAGACCTGGAACACACACACAGTTTTAGCAGCGCAGCGCAGACAGGGAATACATGCACACGAAACATTCTCCATTACAGGAGGTACATCTTTTTGAGGGCTGACGCCCCTTACATACTGGATGCGTAGTTCCGTACCTTTCACAGGTATTCCATTCATTTCCTATGGAGTGCAGTGTACAGCTTGCAACATTGCGTTGCCTATTTGGTACGCATGTAATACGCACGCGCTGAAAAAAAATCCAGCGCATGCAGTAAAATGCATGCAGAAACTTTACCTGGCTGTACCTAAAATAAAGCTGTGGTTCATTTTGTTATACTATACACTATACTGGTGTTGCGTCACCTTGGATAAGAGAATCTGTTGTGTACTGTATTTTCTACACTAGTCCTTTTTTGGGGTGATGTATCATTTCAGGCATATGCTTTCAAGACATTCTTTCAGAGCAAGTTGTCTTACTTTTGACCGTGATACTCTTCAAAGAACTTCTCCTTCCATGGCTCCACCTTCTTCTCCTTCTCCATCTCCTGACGGAAACGCACCTGCATCTCGTGGGTGAACTCCCCTGAAAGTTTTGGAGGACATAATGTACACACATTCTAACAACATCAAGTAGGCCAGTAAAATGCACTCATATCCCCCCCCCCCCAGATGTATGTTATATCTGTCGAGCTGTGCCCAGGGTAAAACCCTAGAGCCATCCACTCACCCTCCGCTAGGCGCTCTTTCCAGCTCTGAGAGGCATGGGTGAAGAACTCATTGTTGAGGGCTGAGTTACTGAGACGGGCCATACCATCTGGTCCTACCTGCAGGGGGAACCAGTCATAAGAGAGTAGATTATAGACTACATTTACAGCATTTGGCACACACTGTAGTACATTTGTGATGTAGTACATTTGTCAATAGTTGGACAGGTCATACTCTGTTATAGATGGTAAACAACGAAACGCCGAAAATATTACAAACTACACTGTAAAACAAAATCTGTTAAAAAAATTATATATAAATAAAAAACAAAGCTACAAACTAAATTATTATATAGATATAATAGAATAATTATATTAGAAAATAGCATACCCAGTGACGATCAGGGTCTCCACATAACAGGGACTTTGCAACACCACTACCAAGTCGCGCCTATAATTGAGACTGGAATGTTCTTTTATCAAATGAGCCAATGAATCAAATCAAGATACTTTCAAACAAAACTACACACTAGTTTGCCATCCAACCTTTAGATTTTTACTTTTCAAAATAAACCGTGAGCAATTGTTTACACAAATTAAATGTGATACTATCCTAATGGTAGCTGAGAGGGTGCTGATTTCAGAGACACTTGATTATACCTTTTATAGAAATGCTTTTAGAAGCCAGAATATCACAGTAGTGAAAAACAGCCAGAAGACCCTTAAACAATAAGCTGTTCTCTCTGCTCTCACTGTTCTTTCCATCACGTAAACTCAATCTGGTCTTTATTCCCCCTCAATCCCCTGCATCAAAGTCTCAGGCATCAGCGCAGTGATAAGTCTACGCATCACCGTCATACGTAATGCTTCTGTCGGCTTCACATGTAGCCTAGGTCTGTGTATGTGATGGCATCACGTACTGATTCTTAGCAGTTGTATCAGACTTAAGCTTGAGCTGCAGATTTAAAACTGCTTGGGAAAATGTAGCTTCTGTGGACGCTAACGCACAACTTGATCAATTAGTAGCTTCGTTACTGAAAAGCCATTTGATTCAGAAAACAGCGCGCTACCGCCACGCTACTCAGAAATGTAGTTTAACTACAGTGTTGGGCAGTAGCGTTGCTATAAGTAGTGACGCTACTGCCTAACACTGCATCTACATATACAGTATATGTGTGGTGTTTTGAACCACCAACCTCAGAACTCATAGCACAAAGCTTAACCGACTGAGCTAATTCGTCAGTATCGGTCTACTGCCATGTTAGAAACGTAATATAGAGAGGCAGCATTTATTTACACGAGTTGCATGATGGACAACTTGCAGTATACACTAACTTGTAATGGTTAGAGTAGAGTAGTAATTAAAAGATAACCGTCTTCTGTTTATTAACAAACATAAATATCTGACAGTCTGTATATTCCTTCACACATAAAATACATAAACTAGGCATGACTCAAACATCACCTTGGCAGACTGTGCGCGGCAGCGTGCACAGCAGAATATCTAAAGGAAATCCTCGGCAACCGTAAACAATGTGTCGCAAAAAGTCATGAACCCGCACAAATCAGATCGTTACAAACTTACTATACTTACAGGGTATAATATAACTTGCTTGTCTGCTACGGGAAAAATACTATTATGCGTGGAGCTTTGAACCACCAACCTCAGAACTCATAGCGCAAATCTTAAACGACTGAGCTAATTCGTCAGTATTGGTAAACTACTATGTTAGAAACGTAATATAGACATACTAAATAGACATATTCAACAAAAAATAAGTATTTTCAGGAAGAATACAACTAAACGAATGAAAAATTAAATAAGACAAAATCTGAATGTATATTATACATAAAAGCTACTATGTCATGATCCACTGTATGGCCCTCTCACAGATCCTGTAGAGCGAGAGACGTACAGTCCGTCTGCATCCCACATACAGTTACAATAATAGAACTCTGGCGCCTCTACTGGCCTTCTCAAGTACTCGCGACGCGTAACGACGTCAAAGGCACCATTTTAGATGTCAGACATCTGTATATAAACACACATATACACACACACACATATATCAAATATATATACACACACACCTAGTGTATATCTATATAACGGAGCTATCAGTGCGATTAATCTGCATTAAATATTTTGTTGCATAGTTTTTTTCTATAATTAATTATTCAAAACAAAATCTCTCAAAACATTAACCTTTTGCAAAGTTACTGACTGCAGGCTCCCAAACAGGACTATACCATAGAGTAGAAATACAATTTCTGCTAATCTGATATATTTACAATTAATTTAGTAAGATTGGGCAATATATATAAAAAAAAATATCTCTGTTTTGAAGCTGAATGATGATACCGTACTTAAGAATTACAGGTTTTCCTTTGCTGCTTAGCAAAACACAGATGTGCAAATGTAAACAAAGTGCTTGGATGCAACCTGTTAATGGTTTGGCTGCTCTTAAATTTCTGCACAATTGAAGCATTGGTAGTCTCCTCAAAAAGCACATCCTCAGCCAGGCGCTGTGTGTGTACCATACGCATCGGACAGTGAACTAACAGGCATGTTGGAAGCCGAAACCACATCCTTTTAGATGGAAGTCGACCAACTAATCATTAGGTTATCCTGTCTTTTACAGTTTCTGCATGTGCAATAGTAAACAATTTATAGACACCAGTACTTGACAGAATATGATTCCACGAAACCAAACGCACCTGGCGGTCCACTTCAGGGAGGAGCTGTAGGAGTTGTTGCTGGGAGTGGGCAGGAAAGGAGGAGAAGGTGCGCACGTTAATCAGAGCTCTGATGTTCGTATTGACCAGAATGGAGCCAGGAGTTTCAAAGTCCACATCTACCCCTCCTCGGCTCCTCTTCATAGGCCCTGGCGATAAACAAGCCAGATCTTTAGCTTGAATGCTCACATTGATGCTAATGCTAGCTGGAAGAGCATTCTGGCCAAAAACAAGAGTTACCAGTATTCGTTGGATCAAGTCTCAATTTTGACTTCGTCAACTTTAAGAGTGAGAATGTTACACAAATAACAAAGTTGCTAAAGAATTAAAGGATTTATAATGTACTACAATAAAACCAAAATAACAAGCTTTTTCAGTATTCCCCAATATTAAGCAAATGTCAGCAAGTTAGTAGCATCTCTCATTCTCAGAACACAATTACAGCCCAAATAACATCTTCAGCACATCAGAATTATATCGATAGGCATTAGAATCTGTGTGAGTGAAGCAAAGATATTGTCAAATATTCATCTAGGTTTGTAGCAGAATCCTCCTATGATTAGTTTTGCTCTAGTTAGCTGCATAATTAAGAGGGTTGATCACATAAGTGACATTACAAACTTATCTCATGCACACACACGCACGCATGTGCACCTATTCTTTGTCATTTCATCTTAAATCCAACTCCATACCAAATTTGACAACAGTTAGGATCTAGTGATCTAGGCCCGGAGAAGGGTGAAAGGAGGGGTTGAGTTTACTGAGGGGTATCACGGTGTTAATGGGGCAGGTGGAGGTATACAGGGGTGCTGGTCGTTTTCCGGAGCAGTGGGCCCTGTACCTGAGCGGAGGTTGTGTATGCTCTTGAAGTGCTGGGGGCGCTTCCAGCCCAGTTCAGGGCGAGTGCGTAGAGTGGGCCCAGGACCCCCCCTAGAGCCATCCCTGCGCCTCCCTGCTGTTCCTGAAGGCAGAGGTGGCAGGTGGGCAGCCAGTGAGACACTCAGCTCATGTGTAGGAGGTGGCTGGTCGAGCACGGGCACTCAAACAGAGGCTTGTCAAGGCCAATCAGAGGTAGGGCAGCTAAAGCAACACCACAAGAGGAGGCAGTTGTGCACGGGCACTCATGCACAGACAGAGATAGCAGGCTCTTTTAGCCCCAGGAGCTCAAATACAATGGGGTGAGGTAATAAGGCAAGTTAAGCATGGGACTCCAGGTGTGAGCAGATATGGCAGGGCACAGCATATGTTAAATATTAACATTCAGCATTAATGTAAAAAGGACAGCAGGTTTGGCAGGAGTTTGGCTCCTGTCGGAAGGCAACTAACACTTGCAAAAACTGGGGAAAACAATACAGGGATATAACTGCAAAGTGAATTCCCTACTGAAAAGTATATGAAACCTGCAGGACAAGGACAGGGCCCCCACATATTCTTCAGCAGGTCAAGGGACATCGGGTTACAGTTTATATATTCTTATGATTGGATATAGGCACTTCTGAATATTGCAGAAACGCTTCCTATCCAGGCTCCTTATATTAGCGGGAAGCAACACAAAAACAGCTGATTTCAAATGCGTCGCCCCACTGGTAAAAAAGTGGTCACTATATAGTGACAATTGAAGTCTGATGAGAGAAATTTTAATAAATTGTTTAAAGCATATAGAATCCAAGGAATCCAGGAAACGTAGCTGTATCAGCTACACATGAAGTTGTCAAATATCAGTCCCAGCTTGACGACAACTATCGTGCTGCAACACAAAGTGTGCCTGCATGCACGTTAGAGGGACTGTGACAGAATAAAGATACTGTATATGGCATTGTCAGTAGGTAGGCATTGGCATTGTCAGTGAGTAGGACAAGGGGAGCTGGATTTCTGAAGAGGAGGACCATTTAGGAAGGCTGGTGGGAGCGAGTTGAGTGAAGCTCACCTGAGGGGACGTGCTCTCCATTCACTTTGAGGGGAGTGAGAACCACTCGCGGCATCATCACGGCCTTCTTCCTTTGCCTCCCTGACTAAGGTGGCACACACACACACACACACCCACCCACACACAAATGGATGTCACACAGTATGCAGAATGCACCGCAGCATGACACTGCAGTTATTTAGTTAAACGGTTTCCATCTTCCACTATACGTTGAAATACTAGAAGCAGTTAGCAGATGTTCCTGGTTCAGGTAAAAAGTCTCAACCAAACCCACATGCAATGGAACTATTATTCTACTTCTATGTCATAGCTTTTCATTTCAAACATTTAAGAAAAGGAAACCCTGAAGAAACACTGGTTTAACCTACATTAGATGCAGTATCTCATGAGAAGCATAAAAGAGCGGTAAAAAAGTTAGCCTTTTCAGGACCAAGGGATTGTTTTATTTGCAATCTGCACTCTTGCTCTACAGTTTGCTGTCCTCACGGCTTAGTGTAATAAATATATTACATAGAGTTTATTAGAGGTAAAACCCATAAAAAAAAAATATAAATGTGCAGTATAAGGTATACTCTATAGCAGGGCTATTCAATTCCAGTCCTGGAGGGCCGCTGCCCTGCATGTTTTAAGTGTCTCCCTGCTCCAACACACCTGATTTTAATGAATTGGTATTTTGAAGCCTGATAACAACCCAGTCATTATAATCAGGTGTGTTGGAGCAGGGAGACAACTAAAACATGCAGCACAGCGGCCCTCCAGGACTGGAACTGAATAGCCCTGGTGTAGATTATGGCCATATGCTTTTTCTTATATTTAAAACAAAACACAAGTCCAATCAGCATATCATTTTGTAACAAGTTCTGGGGAGTTTTGATTCAATGAGAAAAATATTTTAACATACTGCATTTTTTACTTCACAGGTCAACCATTCCAGGTTATCAACACTGACAGTCAAAATATATCTCTATACATTAAAGTTAAAGATTATGCTTTGTTGTTGTATATTATTGATATTAAATATTGGAAAGAAAGCTATTTTAATTTAATTTAAGTCTTTATTGTTAATGTTGATGTATTTGTGTATAGATACATTAACCTGATATCACTGAATCATACATATACATATGAATCATACATATTCAAATACCTTAGATTGTGCAGAATATGTAGTTGTGCATTGTAGTCCAGAGGTTACAGTGGTATTGAATTAAAACTGGGAAGAAGTTATGTTTATTACAGGAAGGGAAATGGCAATAGAAAGCAACTACTGCCTGTTGATTCTGTGCGGGGAGACCAAATATTACAATGCACAGCAAACTGTTATAACAAAGGGTAGGCTGTCCTTAAGCAGTTGCTTGGTAGAGAGATGGACAGCAGGATGGTGTATTTGTTCCTGACCAGGCCATATGGATTCTGACTGCAGCAAGTCCACTTGTTGCTTCTAGTTCCACTGGATGCAGTTGCTGCTGTCCGTATTGGTATTTTTAACAGTGCACAATCACTGCTGGGCTCAGTGCTTCTCCATTTCATCTGAATGTACCTTATAATTTAAGGACATGATTACTAAAATTGAGGGACATCTCGAAGCAGTTATGAATTGGTCAATAAAAGTACAACAAGATTACGTTATTTTACTTAATATCTTAATCTTAAATTAGCTAACGTTAGCATAATGTGTACAGCTAAATTCATGGTGTGTTGGCATCATTGCAATACACTATTAACGTTAATAAATATATGGGAACTGATAACCACGTGTATAGCGTTTGGTAGCTTTTTCCTGACAAAGAAAGGTTAAAGATAAACAATAAATATTAGGTAAATTGAGAGCTTACAGTACTGTTGTCTTAACTGCACAGTCTACCGTAGAGATCTTGTCTGCCAACCCAATTATTTAAATTACGCCAATCTAACGTCTTTATATTTAATACAATTGTAGTCCTGAGTTTCTCTGAAGACTAGTGTTACAGTCAAGAACAAAATATAACCTGGGTAAGATGCATGAAAATTTAGTTTCATGGATAATTTTCCTTAGTTGTCTCTGATAGTTCTATGGTAGAGATGGGAGTTGCATAGCTGACAGGACTAACCTACGTCACATATGTTGTAGTATCAAAACAGATGAAAGATGAAAAAGCATAACTTCCTTTATCTCGGATACAGAATATGTCTTATGTCTTGATCTAGTAGTGCTTTTGTTGCCGTTATTAAAAAAGTTACTCATCCCTAGTGTTTTGAACCTGTGTTATTGAGAGAGACTGTCGATCACGATCCCACACGTATCCAATTCAGTCACTGACACTCTGCTTTGAATAATTTCGGCCATATAGGCTACATATTTAAAGTATGAATAGTATAATTGTTTAGGTTACACAAAGCATTTTGCACTGAATGCAATGTATTGCTAATCGTTGAAACTCCTTCTAGAACAAAAAAATAGGAGTTTATTATGCCAAGAGCAGAGTTTGAACCCGCAACCTTCATGTTGAGAGACGAAGACACAAACTACTGTACTAACTGTCTTGACTTAAGTTTACATATCATTCTTATTATATTATAAATAAAAGAATATTAATTATAGTTCTTTATTATTATGATTATATTATTTTGATTTTATTTTGTTATCATTTCTGATGCAAGTCTAAATGAATAGTCGTAATGATTGTTATATGATATTGTTATGGTTGTCGTTATAGCCTATTGTATTTCAAACCATTGTCATACTAACATACTTCGGCACTTTTGGGAAACAGTCGTACTTCAGCTGTTTGTTAATTCAACGATGCATAGTACGATGTAAGTTCAATACTAGCCTCAACCACAGACCTTTTGTTAATCGTTGCTCAAAATTAACCAAATTATTTATACAAGAGACGATAAATGTACCGTACAGTGCAACAACCTAGTAATCTATGTTTCTTTGCGCCACCTGGTGGATGAGTTCAGCATTGCCAGACATTTTAGAGTTTGCCTCAAACCGTGTTGCGTCACGAAGCGAGTACCTGCAGAATTTGGTAACGCAACGGAAATATCGGGCATTTTAAAATGGCATATCTGTATAAAGATAATTTATCTAATGTTCATAGCCCTAGGCAGTTTTGGAATAAATTGAACCTTATTCTCAATAAAACCAACAAAAGCTGTATAAACCAGATACAAATTAAAAATGAAATAATTTCTGATCCATTACTTATTTCTCAAGCTTTTAATTAGCATTTTTCCTCTATTTGTGGATTTCAACATATTAATTCCTATGGAACGACTGGTTCTTTAAACTTTAAAACTTTAAAATGTTGCCTACTGATGTTTTCAATGTAATATGTGAGTTAAAAGAAAGCGCTAGTGCTGGCCCAGGTGGTTTGGAAGCCAAATTTGTTAAATTAGCAGCTCATGTAATAATGTATCCTCTGGCAGAGTTATTTAACTTGTCTCTGACAACTTTTTCAATTACTCTTGTATGGAAATGTGTAAGAGTTACTCCTCTTTTTAAAGGTGGAAGCCCATGTGATGTATATTTTCCGACCAATTTCAATTATCTGTACTGTTGCAAAAATCTTTGAGACATTTATTTTTACTCCATTATCATATTACATTGATCTGCATAATATTTTATATCCATCCCAATCAGGCTTTATTTAGATCAACATTTTCTACTACTACAGCTCTTTTTAAATTCACTAATGTGTTCTCTCCTCTTTTGATAATGGCCAATTTACAGGTGCTATTTTCATTGATCTTTACAAGGCTTTTGATATGGTTGATCACTACCTCCTTCTTGATAAGCTTCATTCTGTTGGTCAAAATCAAAATGCACAAAATGCACTGGTTTAACCCTTGGAATTCTACTGAAAAAAGACACCCGATTTGCCCAATAAAATGGCGCATTTGCAAGTCAGAGTTGCACTTGGCCAATTCCAAACAGTGTTTTTACTGTGTAAAATGACGTATGGCATGCAACAAGCAAATAATTTAGCTAGTTGCAAACAGTGTTTTGTATATTATTATGCATATTGCATATGCCGCAAAATTCGCAGCAGAGAGGAGAAACCCCATTTTAGAGTGGACAATGCAAAGCGAATAGCAATAGTTACTTACGATCAATATACACATACATTTTAGATAGATATTTACTGTAGATAAATTTAGTTTTTAGTTTTTAACCATTCAGATTCCAATACCCACATCTGTAACCGAGAACAAGTTCATGGGAGGAGTTGACATCAGATCAGCTGATACAGTACTACTATGTGCACCATAAAACCATTAGGTGGTACATGACCTTCTTTCTCCATTTCCTGGATATAGCGATAACCAACTGCTACCTGATACACAAAGAGCTCTGCCTGAACAAAAGCAGCAAGCCCATGAGTCACAAGGCATTTGTTGAGCAGCTTGCAAGTTGGGGGGGGGGGGGAAGACACCTTGTAAGTGCAATGAATGTGATGTGTCTAATCACTTAGTCTCATACCAGAGATGAACTGCTTCCACCTGTGGCACAGCTAACTATGTTGAAGAAAAAAAAATGGAGTAACAAATGTGTTTGAAAACAGATCTGCAATGCAGTTTTCCATGCTCTGTATAATAAAAAAACGCAAATAATTTACATTCGTTTTAAAATGTTTTGCATTTATTAACAAACAATCTAAATGTCTCAGAAGTCTGTTGTCTTACAATCTCAATTGTAGCTGAGAATAAGATGATTTCACGGACATAAAACAAACACGATACCTATTACAGAAATGCCTGTAGAAGCAAAAATGTCAAGTGTGGAAAAACACCCAAATAGCCCTTAAGCGTTAATGCCTATCTTCATAATAAACGTCAGTGTGTTAACTTTCAGGGTTCTTGATCTAATTATTTAACCCTTTAAAGTGGAAATGAAACACTAAACATAGTTTGCCTAATTTAAAAGATGAAGTCCCACTACGAAAAATTCTTATAGGTTAAACACCGTCTGTAAAACAGAATTAAAAATAACAACTAATGTAAATTAAATTTTTCAAACATGCGTAGCGCCATCTTGTCCTACCGTCGAACACGTGACGTCACTAGGTTGGTTGGCTTCTTCAGTCCTATCTGACT
>JAODUH010059528.1:15551-38994 GCA_027564835.1 Typhlichthys subterraneus | reverse complement strand
CCCCCCCCCCCCCCCCCCCAGGATACTGTAGAGCAGCTGCACCTATAATGTACACGCAGTAAATCACACCGCATGTAATTCTGCAGCAAATCACTCCTCTAACCCTCCCCAGGGGGCGTGGCCAGGATGGTCCCAGCTAGTGTGGGTGGGGCCAGGGAGCATCAGCACCATCACCACCACCAGCAGCGGTCGCCATGGAGACGGGGGCCACGGAGGAGCCAGCCTCGGTGGACGTGGACCAGGGCCTGACGCTGGCCTGCGTCGCCTTCCTCTGCCTGCTGCTGGCGGCCATGATCATACGCTGCGCCAGGGTCATCATGGACCCCTACAGCGCTATCCCCACCTCCACCTGGGAGGAGCAGCACCTGGACGACTGACCCCTCCCCCTGGACGACGACTGACCCCTCCCCCACTCCACAGTCTCGCAGAGCCAATCTTTACTTGACGTAAAGTCTGGGACACAGCGCTGGCTAACTGCGTCAAGAACCGCCTACTTGACAAGATATTTTGATTGACATGCACGACATGCAGACAGTGTCGATGGATGGATGAGGTTGAGACTACATCTTGAACTGACTCAAACGAACACACACACACACACACACACACACAGCACATTCAGACATCACTGAACACACATATTAGTGCATAAAATGATAGTTGCATAGTTGTCTGACCAATCAGCGCCGTACTGATAGCTACAGGCGCGGTTTAGGTTTGACGACAGTGAAAGCTACTTGAAAACCACTTGAAAACAACAAACAGACAGGCGATTCATCCAATCAACTGCCACATACTATTTAAACATTTCAAACAGTTTCTATGGACGGTTTCCCAGATGGACTCATGGCTAACAATCCTTGTGTAGCGTGCCAGGTTAGGGAAAGGCTCCCAGACCACTAGGCTATCCTGCCTCCTGTCTACATAAGCATAATGCACACACGTGCACACACGTGCACCTGCACACACATGCACACAGGTGCACATGCAGGCTGCTTGATGTGCACCTGCATCCATGCATGCGTTTGTGCAAAACTGCTGCAGCTACAGGAGTGTGCACCGCTAGAACTAGCATGATCTCACACACACACACACACAAGCATGCACGACGCATGCGCACACACACGCACAGTAATGTCAAAGACACACACACACACACACACACACACACACATTTTCTATTCAACGGCTGTCAGAATGTGCTTGGAGATAGAAGACTGTCCTAGTGTGGACCATCTGGGCAGAAGCGCTGGATGAGGGGAGACCCAGATGGCTTCCTCTGCTCCAACCAGTAGCACACGTGCTGGTCTGCAAACAGCTACCTTTGTCTCCAGGAGCTGTGCGGAGGCATGCTCTACATTCCACATCTGGAGGTGGACGTGGTCACCAGCGGGGGCTCTCCAGGACCTGCTGTGGCCACCGGGGACTAGAACGCCTTTCCGGAACACACTTTCCCTTTACACGTGCACTGACAGACCCGACACATGAATGTGTATGTGGGGGCTGATTGAGTAACACGTCAGACTGGTATTGGTAAGGTGCTCCACGCCAGATAAGGAGCGCTTGTAATCAATCGAACGTAATCAATAATGTGGCAATGGCTGGGGTGCGCCTCATTTTGACCAGAGCAAAATGGGGCGCTTTACCGTGTTAGGTCAGGTCAAGGTGATGAAACATATGCAAGGTTGGGTGTGAATGTAGTCACACTTTGAGCTCGCCTGGTATTTGAAAAGAAAATTAGACAATATGGAACTACATGTCATTAGAGAAATCTGTCTATATTAGAGTTGCTATGCCACGATACAAACAACAAAACAACTAAATATACAGAGGCCTTGGTCGAGAGATTCCACTTGTTCCTGCAGAGACAAGTTTTATATGTTTTCTATAGTGAATGAATAATGTATTTCCTAAGGGATATTATGGATTTGCATCTTTATGCTTGTGTTAATGTGTATGGGTATACAAAGACAATCTCCTTGATTAGTTATGCTTGAATGTGTACTACTGCCAACACACTGAGAAACAATACATTACCATTATTTAAGAGAGCAAAGCACACATATGAACACATACAAGCACATGTAAACAAACAAAGAGCTCTAAACTGCAAAATAGGCATATCATCATAACATCTTGCCTAATAACTCGTGGCTCATAAACCCCTCATTTGCCTCAATATTATAAGCCATTACTTTAGAACAAGCGTGTTTTGCTCTTCATTTGTAGTTTGTCTATGACAGTCTCCGTGCGGAGTGCATTTATTATTGATAAGGTGAATGTCAATTTGCATGTTATGAAGTGCCTAAACACTTGAACCACAGGATGAGTCTTAAAGCCATTTAGCACAATATTGAGTTTCAAACTTGCACCAAAAAGTAATTTAGCTCAGATGTGCATTAGATATGAAGGTTTGCTGGGGTGGAAATGGTAGTTACATGGTAACTGTGCTCAATACTTTCCAGTGAGCTCACATATAATCCAAAATAACAGCATTGTTAAAGGTATATGAGGGGCTGATTTAGATGTGAACAATGTACTGACAAGCTTGACTAAATAGTGAGTAATGCTGAAAAATGTTGATGTCAAATAGGATTGTTATACTGAGTCAACAATAAAAGAATATGATAAAGTATGAACTCCAAACTTTTTATAGTTTTTTTGTGCAATTATTGTGAAATACATTTTGTGATTAAAGGTGAACTCCACAATTTCTGTTTGAAACTCAGATTGCCCATGCACTCACGTCTCTCCATAGAGCGCCAAGTCTAGCACCAGTCCCAGTTAGCTGGTAGCCTGGTGTAACCAGACCCATAATGCACCTGGTAAACAGGGTCTGCACCCACAGTGCACCTGGTGGACAGCGTCCGGTCCCGCTCCATTGTGAAGAGTTCACAGTCGTTGCTTCTTACTGGGCGTAGACCTTTGGTTCTTTTGGAAACGGTTAAGCAGTCCTTTAACAAATCAGCGTTGCTACAACTGTTTTTATCACGTTGTCTAGCTCTGCCACTATTTCAAAACAAACATTTGACTTCAATGTCATTGCACACAAGCGATCCGCTCATCGCACATCGCTTTGTAGCTGAAAATTGGATGCTAGTTTACATTCTAGGCTTTAGTTGCCTAGGTATCCCTCTCATATATTTCCCATTCTAATTGTTTCAGATATCCTCAGCTCCCCTTGGTAGTCGCCTCAATCGCATCGCTTGACGTTTAAATTATTTTAACTCGGTACCCGCCCACTTTGCGTCGCCGACCGCTATTTAGCTTGTCGTCGTTGAATCTCATTGACATTCCATTGTCTCTCATCGCCACATCGCTGTTAGTCGCTTGCCGTGTGTCTGAGGCTTTAGTCATCCCCACTGGTCTCTGATTGGTCTGCCATCCAGACCAATCAGGCTGTGTGAACGCTAAAGTGATGTAATCTATAATAACAGTGAACACTGAGCTAAGAGCTATAGTCGGGCAGAGCCAGGCTAGTTGACTGGGGCAGAGACGGTGTGGCTGAGCGTGTGAGTGCACCTTTAATCTCATATCATTCTGCACATGTAATTGGGTCACTGAAAATGATGAAATGACAAAAAGAAAGTTCACTCAGTGGGTACTCGAGGGGAACTGGCTGACAGCCCGAGGGCTTTTCATCGTTCCTCTATCACATCACATAAACGGTACAGTGATACGAATCTGACTCAAGGTTACATCTGGTTCACATTTGACTGGTTCTGAAGGTCGGCTCAAGGCACACATATCATCGATATGCTAATGAGTCCCCCTACGACATGTGAATGTTAAACAGCCACGGGATTGGCCTCACTGGGCTCATTTCCCTTCTGCATGGCTGTTCCTTAGCCCTGACCTTGTTTCTCTTCATGTCTCTGCACAAAGGTTGGACTAGATCTTAGTGAGGCCATGGGCGGTTCCAACTTGTGAATCTGTGTGTGTGTGTGGGTGTGCACAGACAACATCATCTTGCCATAGATTCTAACCGTAAGTCTCGTACTCCCACATTAACACTGAACAACTACATTTCCCATGAAGCATTATTGCAAGTGTTTATTATTATTATTATTATTATTATTATTATTATGTTTTTATTATTATTATTATTAATGTACGAAGATTCCTGGGGGAGGAGGCAGGACCCCCAAACCCCCCACTTAATATGTCACCCCCAATGTTCAAAAGAAACCTATGCCAAAAAAAAAAAAAACTGGGGAGATTGATATAATGTATAAAACCTGTGAAAAACTGAAAAATTGCTTTATGGTTCCTTTAATACATATTTAGATATTTAACTGGAATTGCTATGCAATTTAATTTTGCCTCCAAATCATTCTGTGAACCACCTCTCCATGTGAAACATGTAAAAACTAGGCAAGCATAGTTCAGCTGGCCGCGGACATAAGCCAAGAACTAATGTTGTAGTATTTGCAACCGGTCTCTACAAGGGCGTAGGAGTGTCAACATTGGGGAGGACACATTATAATGCCGGAGGTCTAAGGGTCCTTCCCCAGGACATTTTGAGGGATAAACTCTTAATTTCCTGCATTCTGGTGTAATTGTATGTAACCATTTGTGCCTGTGTGTGTGTGTGCGTGTGTGTGTGGGATGCGTAAATACTAATGGAGATGCTATTTATTAACCCTTTATACGACAAGGAACCATATTTGGTCACTTCCCTAAACATTCAAAATGGCGTTGCCATGCTTCTCTGTGAGGTGGTATAAACACATGGATTACTCCCAGCCATTTACAGAAAAGCAGGCTACGTCACAGTTATTTCCACTTCAGTGTACTTTCGGAATTCTGAAAATACGCTTTTGCGCTCCTACCTACTCTGACATCTACTGTTAACATCAAAACTAATAATGGAAAGTTGATGAAACTCACATTTTATACAGTTGAATAGTATTACTGTATGATGCGATAGTCGTTTTTTAAATAGGATTTCAATAAGTTAATTAAATCTGTTCATGAAAAATGAAGACACCATATTTGATCATACGGGTGTATTTTATAGAAAAAGCTCATTGTGTTTAGTAAGTTACAAATTATTATATATTTTTTTACACAAATAATGCATTATAACTATTTATCTATTTATCTATTTCTACTTATTTTTATTTATACAGCACTTTCATAAAGAATTGCAGTTCAAAGCGCTTTACAGAGCGAACACTGAAGTAGCCTGTCTGTTTCAGAGTGAGACTGGCACATTTAGCCAGTAAATCATTCGTGCTTTCAAGTTTTATATTTTGACATTTATTTCTCCCTCGCCGGATACATTTTGTGTGGGACAAATCAAACTGTTTTCAATATTGTGGGGAACATGTCCCTCCCGTCCCCCCAGGTCCTACGCCATTGGGTCTCGATACAACTTTTTGAAGGTCTCGAGACTGTGTTACATCTACTGGAAGACAATCATAGTGTCTTTACATCTAGTAGAGAGAGTGACAAGATTGAGAGAGCAAGATAATAAGCAACAGCAAATTCACACACTATGAGCACACATACATTAGGCTACACATCCAGTAATCCATTGGAGCTGCCCGGATGTTCAATATCTTCTCCTTCTTATTCAGCAGTGTTGCATTGACACTTAACATTTATTTTGTTAACAAGAGATATTTTTATAAAAGTAAATTTTTAAGTAAGTTTTAAATAATCATGATATTGATTTGAATTAATAATCACCCAGCCCTACAATTAAGAGGAATCTTAGATAGTTTTTTGTGTGTTTTTATGGGAATGTGTATCATAAGACAAATTTGAGAGGTGCCTCTCTTGCTCTTATCTCACTATTTATAAAAAAAAAATTAAAAAAATTAGCTAGCATTACCTGTTGCACTTTATTAGCTAGGCCATTACGTGTTGCACTTTGTTTGACTATGTGGTAATACTGTAGGTATAATGACATTATGCTGCATTTGTTCTATTTAAAATATTGTTTGCTTATAATTGCTGATATACGACCTGTCCAACTATTGACAAATGTACTACATGTAAGTCGCTTTGTATAAAAGCGTCTGCCAAATGCAGTAAATGTAAATGTAAATGTAAATGTAAATGCCTGTAGTTGTCCACAATTTATCATGCACTGGTCTGGTCTCGGTCTTGACTTGATCTCGCCTTGCTTTGGTCTTGGTCTTGACTTGGTCTAAACTCCTTAAAGTCTTGGTCTGGTCTTGGCCTCGGATTAGGCGGTCTCGACTACAACACTGGTCAACCCATAGGCCAATACCAGTTTGGGTTTGAAAAGCAATACTCTGTTCCTGTGGGGAATGTTGCACATGGTGCATTACCACCACCTGCTGTCTGCATGGTGCATTACCACCACCTGCTGTCAAGAATGTGGGGCATGTACTTTTTAAACGAGGTCAGTCAGTCAGAGAGGGACATTTGCTCATATTGGCCGGTCCCAATACACGAGGTCCGGCAAAAAGTTAAAAAAAAAACATGGCGGCGTCACTATCGGTCATCTGTTGCCCCTCTTCTCTTTCACAGTAATGAAATGACCTTCTAATTCATGACTCCAGGCATGGCAGGGATTAGGTGAGACCACTGCAGTTAATGTTATTTTAAGAGGAACATCCTGTAACTCCTGGGGGGGGGGGGGGGCAGTGAAGGCATCCAGGGAACTACACAAAGCCCTGCTATCTCAAGCACTAACCCTCCACAACCCCCCCTTCCCCCACCCACAACCTCGCAGAGCCAGCCTTTACTTGTGTAAGGTCTGGGACACAGCACTGGCTAATCGCATCAAGGCTTGCCTACTTGACAGGAGGGTGTTTTGATTGACATGCACGACAACGAACTACGTAACTCATTGACCAAGTCGGACGTTAAACTTACACTGAGGAATTCGTTGGGAAACGAATCAGCTAGACACGAGTCTAGCTGTTTGCATGTTGTGGAAATCTCATAAGTAGGTTATGGCTCCTGCTTAAAAAAGACTGAAGTTAGCAAATAAAGCACTGAACTAGGAATTACATGACACACAGACATGTGTGTCAATGCTGACAGTCAATGAAAATCTGCTACCCCACTTTAGATAATGCTGACATGCTTACAAGGGTCTACTGTAATATATATTCAGCACAAGTTGCTTTTGTGATGTAGTGCTAATAAACGTACGAGACTGAGAGACTACCCTCAAGAAGACCTGTGTGTGTGCGTGTGTGTGTGGAGACATCAAATATTTCAAAGAGATTCCCCCCCCCGCCCCCCGAGCCTGACGCATGACCACTGAACGAATCAATCGATACACCTTATAGACCCACAGCCTGTAATAAAACACAGTCATCAATATATGACCCACAGCGCATGAAGGATGGCTATGGAGGTTAAATACAGCTGCAGAAGAAAGAGAAGAGACCACTGCAGCAGTGCAGCAGTTTCTCAGATTTGTATTTTTTTGTCCGATAGGATCTGATCGCTAATTTTCATTTCGTAAAATCGTCCAATACCGATACCGATTTTATACTATCTATATATATTATTTATTAATTAAGATACATTTTTTATCCAGGTAAAACACATGAAATCAAGAAAAGGATAAATTTATGAATTACCAGCAATTAAATTGACATCAAAGATCGTGTTCGGTATCGGTATCGAAATAAAAACCAGAACATAACACATTGTTATGTAATTCTCTGCTGCTATATTAATGAATACAATAATCCTATATAGTATCAATGATGACACTCTTTTCTGTATGTCCATAAATGCACCTATTTTCTTCAGGCTTCTGGTACAGAGTGGTCAGAGATGTATGCGGGAGACAGACCATACTGCATATAAGTCTATCGAAATGTATATTACATACGGAGAGTCAGTGAAGTGATCTCAGTAAGGGGGTGATATATTTGAACTTTTCTCCTCTGGAGCTATGCTGTATTACAGGGAGGTTAATGAACGGTTGAAAAAAGCCATTACAGTGTTCGAATCTGCTTGAAATGAAGCCCAGGATCAATTTGTACGGCACTGCAAGACATGTTTAACTTTGGAGGAATATAATAAGTGATAGAAAATCTGAAACTTTGGTAGATTAGTATAGAGAGTTTAGGTTTATAGTCTAGGAGAAATCTACTACTGTTTTTAGCAGTAGCCTACAACAATCTAAAATACAGCATACATTTAAAATAAATAATAATAAACAACTTTATTTATATAGCACTTTTCATACATAAGTTGCAGCTCAAAGTGCTGTACAATTGAATAAATAAAGAATGAAAGAAATGAATGAAAACAAACGACTGTTTATTACTTGGCACTTGGCCTTCGTAGACAGTGAGTGACCTGATGTGTATTGTATGCAGGTAACAACTTAAGGGTTTAACGTCAGATGGTAATACTGTGTGTACAGCATTGTGCTCAGTGACTAACTTCAAATCTACTCTGCTATTTTATTCATGAGAATCAATGGTTAGCAATTGGCTGGCATTATAAGCGGCCCCTGAATCAGGAGATCTAATACCCCCTACAGTAAAATAATCCCATTTTACCAATCACAACCCACGGGACACCATTGATAAGCGGTGGTGTCAACAGGCTGCATTCTGCAGCAATGCTCATGGCAGATTGACTTCTGTTTGATAGGGTGTGAGGCAGGGCAGACCTACAAGCAAGAGAACAACAGTAGGCAAGACACAGAGGAAGGTAAGGACACAGTTTAAGTGACAAATTGTAGTCAGGGCACACAGGCAACAGAACAGCTTAAGGCAGAAGTATGAAGAAGCAGAAGGTTGGCGTTGGGTGAAGGCAGAGGTCGGTACCAGAAAAACAACAGAATTAAATAGAGCGCCAGGAGAACGTTTATGACACAGAGGGGACCGGACTCTATTGGGGGGGGGGGACAAACAATCCGGCAACCAGGACAGGAATCACAGGGGATAAATACTGGGGGGAACAGGTGTAGACAATTACCAGATAATGGCACAAGACAAACGGTAAAACACAAAACCAGGACTGGAACACAGAAAACATTCTCTCTGATTTTCATACAAAACTATTTTATAATGCTGGTTTCTAACACACAAGAGACAATCCCAGACACACATTGAGCAATGGTCCTTTATACTAATACAGTGGTTAATCTAGTGATGGAAATACCCTGGTTTTGATGATATAGTATTGCACATTGAACCCTGTGGGTTTGTACAGTTGAATTATATCCTGTAACCTCTCTTATACACCCCTCTGTTTGATTGATGGCTCCTAATATTGCAGGGTGGGTGGGAGAGAGCGTTGGAGAGGAAACTACCTCGCTCTACCTCCAAGCAACGGTCAGGTTCCTGGCCCCAGTCGACCTGCTTCGATCTACCCACCACGGCCCGTCGCGCAGCACAGCATCAACTCTCTTCGTCCTGGCGCCTTATTTTATATTTACTACATGATGTGATGCATTTTATTCGATATATAATTGCTAATTCTTGTTGCCCTATTGTCGCCTATTGCATCCGTCCTGGAAGGGTGGATTCCTCCCTTTGTGGTTCTTCCTTCTTTGATTTTTGTTTTTTTTCGTTTATCCACATGGATTTTACAGATGTTTTTCCTTGCCCGGGGGATAGGAGCAGGTTAACGGGGTGTCGTTTGTTTCCTTATGAAATGTGGCCTGTGCAGCACGTTGAGACAGCAATGTGATAAGGAAGGACTGAATGTGCGTTAATAATATGCTGAAATGTCTAACTAAGGT
The DNA here is from genome assembly GCA_027564835.1 of Typhlichthys subterraneus. Taxonomy (NCBI): domain Eukaryota; kingdom Metazoa; phylum Chordata; class Actinopteri; order Percopsiformes; family Amblyopsidae; genus Typhlichthys; species Typhlichthys subterraneus. Next base: position 29,297 of record JAODUH010059528.1, on the reverse strand, counting down.
GAAAATGACTTCTGATGTCATGTTTCTAACTTGAAGGAAAAGAGTCTGCTAAATGCTATGAATGTCTAGGCACTGTTTTGTTTGGACACGTGTTCACCTGTTCACCTGTTACATAGAGCCATGGAAATAACAGTTACGCCAACGGAAGATCGACATTTTCAACGGTCACATGGTTCATGGAGAGACAAAACCTATGGCAAAATAGTTCCACGAAGTGGGAAATTTGAATTTATATATACATATATACAAAGATATACAGGATTCTTGTTTCAGGGCAAACAAACAAATTAGTTGGTTAGTAAACAACTGAATAAACATGAAATACAATAAAAAACATGTAATTTAACAAGTTACCTCCCGTGGTTACTATTTACTTTATAGTAACTCCTCTCACAGAAACAATAAGGTTCTTCATTCCCCTGAAGAAGCGGGAAAACAGCATTAGCTGTTTGTGATGTTTGCTGAGTCACTGGGCAATGCAGCAGGTTCCCACCGCTGGCTAGGCCTACATGCTAGTGCAGCGAGTACTGCTAGTATGTGTTCACATGCACCAGTGTCTTTACAAACACACTATGGGAGTATGTGGGAGAGTATAAGAATTTAAAGCCTGTTTCTGGACAAATATAAAGGATAAAACCGGTCTATGATTTTCTCCCACTATAAATTATTGCTAGAACATTCTGATCTTTGAAATCAGAACTCATTGTTCTCCAAAAAAACAAATATTAGGCTACGGTTAAGGTCACAGAACTGTTGATTGGGTGGTTGGTATTAATCATCAGAGAGAAACACGAACAATATTGTTTTTCCTTAAATAACAATGAAGAAAGAGCAGATAGGCTTGTCTTAATTCTTTACAGTCAAGTCTTTACAGTCAAATGAAAGCTAATCATCGACAACCCTGAAATACTAAGGCTATGTATTTTCTAATGATTTACTAAAGTAACAGTACAACTACAGTACTTAATATTCAATGTGTATAGAATATCTCTATTGTCATTGTACCCAATACAACAAAATGAAGTGCATTCCATGATCAGTGCCAGAGAGGATAATATAATATTATATATATATCAATAGCATAAATAAATACATTTTAAAAAACACATAAAAACCCACTCAGACATTCATTCAATGGTACAGCACATTCCCTTATGGCTTGTAGGTGACATATAAGATGCAATTACTGATTTTTGGGTCTTGCAGTATTTAATGTAGTGATGGCTGTAGGATAAAAAGTGTTTCTTAATCTGTTTGTTCTTGTTTTGAAAGACCTGTATCGCCTGCCTGAAGGCAGTAGTTCAAACAGTCCATGTCCGGGGTGTGAGGAGTCATTCACTATGTTTAGTGCTCTCTTAAGACATCGTGAACTGTGTAGTTCTTCCAGAGAAGGAAGAATGATGATTAACAATATTAACAATAATAACAATATTAACAATAACGGGAGAAAATCTGAAAACGGCAGGCTATATCCACTTGATGGTTTCTGTTTCTCAACTTTTACTATTTAACTAAGAAATTAAACTGTTTACTGCATGCAGCCGGTACATTCCCAGGCGACCGCAGTGATTCTTGTTTATCCGACTGTGTGGCGCGTAGCAACCTATTTCGGCCTTCTGATTAGTCAGATTGCCTGTCAATCATTACTCTGGCGAAAGGTCCATTGGTGAGCTACTACAGTATAAGACACTGCTGACATGCAATCAACGCTACACCTGAAGGGAATTCTTCAAAGTGAGGAAAAAATAAAAAGCATAACAGCTCTTTTGAACGTCTAAAGAATTTCACAGGTTTCAGACGTCCGGTGCTGTTGCATGCATTGACCAATAGGGGTCACAGATATGTCTTCGCAGCACTGTTTCTCCATTAAGAGAGAGTGAGGGCTAGAGAACAAAGCCATTGTGAGCAGGTTGTGCACCAGCTATAACTCTGTTCATTAAATGCATTTTTTTTTTCTTCTCCCTTCCCTGTCCCACAAAGTATATAAGGGACTCCACCGCCATGTGAACTCTCCTCTGGATCCACTTCTAGCTGGTCTGGTGTCAGCATTAATTGTCACCACCGCCATTATCTCTGTGATCCTGTTCCTTAAGTTTCGGCAGCAGACTGACAACCCAGAGTTCCATCGTCTACAGGACCTTCCTATGGTTAGTTACAAAATGCTAAACCTGTATCTATAGCAGTGGTTCTCAAACTGGGGTTTACGAGACACAGAGGAGGGGGTCACAAGATGAGTTTCAGAAATAAAAACATTTTAAAATGATTAAAACGGCATATCTTAGCCATAATTGTTAGCGGTAGTACATTTTATACATTACTTTGATGTATTCTGCTACTAGCCTATATTAAAAATAATATAAAATAATATTATGATTGTTTTTCTTCTACCATCTCTGGGGATAGCGGGGGAATAAGTGAATATGGGACAGGGGTTCGTCGCTGTCCTTAGAAAAGGTCTTATAGAACGCCTTGTATTCATCCTCCTCTGGCACTGTTATTTTGGGGGGTTGTGAGCTGAAAAGTTTGAGAACCCCTGCTCTATAGGAGGGTGTAAGTGTATAGCCTTGTGTAACCAAACCCAATATTCACTTTGAATATGGTTTGCCCACGCTGTTTTGGGAAGCGTTAATAGTCGTTGCCTCCTACTGGGTGTAGACCTCTGGCTAATTTTTTTAGTTTTGCATTTTAACCATTCTGCATCGCTCCAACTGTTTTGATCGCTGTCTTGATTTAGAAACACACTTGACGTCAACGTCATCTCACTAACCCACTCCTGATTGGTTCGTCAGCAGGGCGGCTGCCAAAAGGCTAACGTGAGCATGAACTGTTCTGCAAAAACAGTTGAGCGGAGAGCAGTAGTCGGGCGGAGCCAGGCGGGGTTTGAAGAGCAAACCATCGTATGAATGTGTGTGTGAATGAGTGAATGTGAGGCAAACCTGTACACAGCGCTTTGAGTTAGTGGCGGAAATGTTAGACAATGTATCCATTTACTATTTTGTATAACGCCACATGCTGCGTTAGAAATCTACTGATTAGCTACGTATTTAGATAAGGAATTGCTGGCTCTAAATCATGTTTGTTCTTTCAAACATTCACCCTCTAGGACGACTTGATGGAGGACACACCTCTCTCCAGATACGCATACTGACTGACCGAAGCCCCTCGTTGGGTTATTTCTGCAAACGACAACAGAAGGAAAACAGAAGCCAAAGCAGGATACAGGGGATAAGATTAGTCTCTTTACACCACATGCAGTGGCCTTGCCCGTATTTCACCTACTGAGGAGTTTCAACTATTGACGGTATCAAACTATAAAGCTGGGGTCACCGGTGAATGTTTCTGTTGCTATGATGTAAGGCCCTATAAAATGTTACTCTTTGTAGATTTGTATCACATTCCCTTTAAAGCTCTTAAATGTCTTGGCGCCCATTAAGAACTTAGCTTTAATTTATTTGATAGTATCTTGCATTAAATTACCTCTGTGCCCCGATTGGCCATCCTCATGTACAACATTCATGCACTTTAATGTTGTGTGAATGATAACACTGCCCTCTAGGGGAGATGCGAGGAAATGTGGCTTATCTTAATGGCCAGGTTGTGTACTTGACTGACAGAGCCCCAATTATTGGAACGATATCAGTTATTTTGTGAATGTAAGTCTTCAGAAATTATCTTACATTCCCCGTTGCAAGAGGTTTGAGTGATTTCCGAGCTGACCAAATATTTAATGAAGTGCTCTGTCAAACCGTACTGCCTGGTAATGCTAGCCTGGGGTAACCAGACTCATCGTTCCATGTGTGAATATGCTCTGGACACGCTCCGTTGGGAAGTGTTCTGAGTCATTGCCCCCTACTGGGCGTAGTCTCGTTACTTTTGAAACTATTGGACAGGCCTTCAACCATTCAGCGTTGCTACAACTGTTCTGCCATCCAGAGTGTGAATGCAGTTTTTCAGTCCGCAAAATCGACCAATACCGAATTTATACTTTTTTATATATATGGATTTAAGATTTTTAATCCAGGTAAATTCATTAACTCAAGAAGAGGCTACATTTATGGTGAATTGACAAGATAGGTTTTCCGTATCTGCCATTAGAAAGGAAAATTGGATTTACACACTATCTCAGCTTTTAAGCGGAACTCGTCCGAGTCAGATCTCCTGCCAATCTATCGGTGCATTCCTCCTACTCAATAGCAACTATTTAACAACAAGTATAACACCAAATGCAAAATGTAAATCCAAACATCAAAATCTGTGTAGGTTATGATGGCTCTGTACCCATAAGTGGTACTGGACTTAAAAGGGAATTCCTGTTGATCTTATCTAACCCTTTCTTTGTCATAGACATTGGTCACAATCTATCACCAACAGTTGGTGGAGATGGGAAAATTAGTGTATGTCCAAATCAAAATTGGGTGGAATTCTCCACTAATGAGATACACTGTATACATTTTAAAAGTCGACCCATTGATGGTATAAAGGGAAGCTAAATATGCAGCCCTGAAAACACGATTAGTGTATGAAATTTGTAAAAATTTAAATATGAAATATCTATTTCTATGTTAAAAAACATCAAATACAGTATAATGGTGATAGGTGTTTTCTAGTTCACCTAATTTGTAGTAAAACACTCATCTGTAAATAGCTAAATATTATGCTGTTAGAATGTTTTCAAATATTATTGATATATAGTTAATTTATTTTGTTTGCAAATGTGCTGCAAGCTATTCTGCGTGTTAATACTGATAAGTGCCAACTAAGATGCATTGATATTATGCATTTGAAAATTAGATTTTACACATGTGAATGTTAGAGTTTTATAATAAAAAACAAAATGTACTATGGGAATCATGCTGCTTTATGCTTCTGACAGCGATCTGGGATTAAAATGGTGGATATTATACTAAGCATCTCAGTTTTTAATTTTGATTATTTTGCCAACTGAGTCACAATTCTAAGTAGATTATTTGTTGATATTCTACAAACAAAAGTTCTTGATCTAAGTAGTAACTAGGGTCAAAGAATCAAAGTTTTAAAAAAGCCGTGGACCTTGAACCATGTCTAATGAATGGACCGCGCGTACACACACACACTCAATGTTAGCCTGAAGCCATCCAAGATAACATCCAAATCCTACAGACAGATTTTTTTCAAAACAGTTTTGCATTTAAATGTACTCATTTTACATTTCAAGTTTATTGTATATATTCTTGTGACAAACATACAAGTATATTAAACAACATTTCTGTGTGACTACCCATTCAGTTATTACAGGAAATATAATTCAGTTATGTCTATGTATATGGATGTTTTGCCTTAGTTTGTGTAGGTAGACATGTTCTAGATTAGTAAATATTGCCTCAATGGCTGTACATTTGTTTATCTAGTTTGCAGGAAAAAACAACAAAGAGTTGGCCGGTCATCTCTAATTGAATGTATTGATCAACTCCTACATGTACATCTGCTACATTTATAGCTGCAATATTTGACAAAATTACCCATCAAATTATTTTCATAAAAAAAAACGAATACATGATTTGATTATAAAGATTGGAGACTGATTTTCCGTCAACAATTGCTGCCGTATAACTGTTGTGGAATTATATGAATTATAATCAAATAACATTCAACAACTATGGACCCTGTCATAATAATCATAAAAGGAAGGCTATTGAAAATGCTGATTAGCAGCAGTGTTTCCTCAAGCAGGCAGGTCCACTCCAGCCCAGAAGGTGGCGCCCGAAGTTGGCAGTGGTCAAAATCATGCCAAGCAGAGCAATGTTTCCAAATGCCCCCTTCTTCCTTTGAGGAGGGTCTGATCGAGAAACAACATGGGACATTAGAGACACTCTTCTTCTGAATTAAAATCAATTAAAAATAAATATGTTAAAGAGTAATGAACAAAATAGTGTTTACCTCCTGTTGAGTACCCATATGCAAAGACCTCCCTGCCTATTATCCATACTGCCCCAAGTCCGCTCATCAGGCGCTACAAATGTGTATACACACACACACACAGTCATTTCATCTACATCTGTTAATAATATAAATGTTATAGTGTTTTCATACCAGTGAGTGGAAGGAAGGAATTAACAATCATTAACTCACGGGATACTGCAGTCCACCAACCGCCAGACAGAACAGGAAACAAGGATACAGCTCCAGACTGTTTTTAAAGACAGTATTAGCATGTTATCTCACTGCACTACAGTACCTGACACCTGTTAGAAACACATCTCAGATTACACAGCATTTGTAGGAGGGGCAGTGTTTGCAAGAAGCAACCTCGATCTACCTACGTGTGTTGGTGTGCCCGCTGGATACAGTTGAAGATATGCCCAGATTCTGGGTCATCGCTGTACATCTGTGGATACTGTCAAGCAATGGCAACAATGTCAGCATGACAAGCCACTGTATTATGCACATTGCAATAAGGTTGGGCACTATGTATTCAAGTAGAAAACATAATTAAATTCATATTAACTTGAAAAGCTCCTCAGCTCTGCTATTTCAATGGTGTGGTTATCTCAACTCACATTAACATTGTATTTCTTGCGTGCTCGGCCAACGTTGACTGTCAAGTGCCCAAGCATTATCATGCTGGCAACGCCTGTCAGGACCACATACCCGTGCTCCTTGGAAAGAACCACCATTTTGACTGACCTGTAAGAAATACATTGAGTGTTTTGTCAGGTTGTCACCCAGTCAGATTGAGTGTGTCACCCACAATTAGGCTAAAGTGGAACACGTGGAACCAACTTATTTTTCTTCTTCTATAGGCATATGTGATATTTATATGACCAAATAGACTTATGCTTAATTGTTGAACAAACTCTATATAGGATATAATTAACATGGCATGCACACGAAATAATTTCGCAAGACATGCTAGGAAACATCAAACAAACATCATGTAACTATGTCGCAAATTAAAAAAACAACCAATCCAGAATAAATATAATCATAATTGACTCTAGTCGTCATAACTGACTGTAGGCTACTCCCCGTGAATAACCTACCTTTTCTTTCAGATGAAGCGCCGCGATTGTCCTACAATCTCCAGTCCAAGTTAACGCAAAATGACCCTGGGACGCTTCCTCCTCTGAGTAGCCTACGTAATCACGCACAGGGCACATTGAGCGACGCTTCAACCATGCTTCAGAGAGAATGTAATTTAACATAAGTCCAATATTGCTTGTTGCTTCAACCCTAATGTTTAACGTTAAATATTATATAGCCTACGATACCTGACAAAAAAAACCCACGTGAAATTATTTTGAAAGTTATTAGAAAGGCTTAGTTGCAAAAAAACAATGACATGTAGGCATAGGCATATAGCCTAGAGGCCTATATCGTTTTATTTAATGCAATGTTGTGTTTAGACCTATAGCGTTTTATTTAATGCATGCTTGCGTTTATAGCATATCACAATGCTTATAAATAAGCATATAATAACTACAATTGATAAATAGTGTTATTCTGTTATTTTTTTCATATTTTGGTATACCTGGTCGGAAACCCCATATAGGCTATTTGTTACAGAAGTCGTATGCGAAGACAGACTGTGGTAATGTCAATGTGGAGACTTAACCTTGTCAGGACTTGTTTGACAGCCCTCATTTTCCCTTGAGCATGCCAACATAATGTAATAATGGTAAGGAGTGGCCATGATTGTTGTGAAATTGTAGTCAAATAGACTATTAGGCTGTTTTAGGGTATTCAGGCTTCTATGGCCGTCGATTTTATTTTATTTAAGGTCACACATTTGAACGGAAAAACGAATCTATATGCGCATTCTTATTCTTTGTGACTGCTGATATAGAAATTGTCAATCAATCATCAGTTAAGATTATAGGCTACAATTGTTGTATAATCATAATCATTTGTTGTTGGTGAATTTAAATATTGTCTCTTGGTCTCAGCATGATTTAACGCTCACAAGATCGTAGGGCTGTGTGGACATGTTTAGACGCCAGGCGTCACTGTTGTATCATAAATGTATTAAGGCCAGTGGTGGAGGACGATGACAGCGACTTGGAATGTCCGAGCCTAAAGCCTAATAACCATAGACTTATTAAATAGACACACTGAAGAAAATGTCTGCTCAATCTTACCAAGTATTTGCTCATTGTCAAAGTGAGGCGCGATTTACTAATTAAGGGTGTCGCCATATTGGCAAAGTTGCTCTTTTAACAAATGCGGAGCACAAACAGAAGATTACGTCGAAACCTGCGACACTGGAGTTCCCGACCTCAAGCCTTTTGCATGTGCGTCATAGTACAGCATAAAATAACAGGAATCTTTTTTTTTTTTAATGTACTGTTATATTTGTAGGTATATGTTTTTTAATATTTAGCATTTACACTAAAATAGGATCAATGTTCTGCTCGCAAATACGCCGCTAGGTGCTCGTGTAAGAGAAATGCATGCGCAGCTCAGGCAGAGCGTGGGATGTCGCATGATTATTACGTAATCACAAACAGTCGTCCAAACTGGCTTTGTTAACATTGTTAGAAAATATATGTACATAAGCACGATGTACATATATATTTTCTAACAATGTCAATTTCAAGAAAATATTATTAAGCACCATATGAACCAAGTGCGGCATTTTTTGTGGAGTAGTTAAACCCTAATTAATGTATTAATGGGGTGTGTTGCAGGCTGTAGTACCACTCGTCGGCACACGTCACGGCTGCTTCAAGCCTATCAGACCCTGCCTCCTGGTACTAACCAATGTGCGGACAATAGGCCAACATTAAAATGCCTTATTGTTATTTCACCTATGTGGTTAACCTATTTGTGCGAGCTTGTTTATCAATTTGTAACGGTTGAAATGTAATTTATTAGCATATCCTGCAGTTGGGTATTCTCGTTATAGGCCTATATTACTGCTGCAGCACATCTGCCCCCATCTTCCTCTCTAGCGCCAGAATCAACACTTCAACACCCACACGTTGAACCAGGAATAGACTGGAGGGACTCACATGAAACATAGTCTAATCTGATTAAGCATCCCATCCGTTGTTTGTAAAGACAACCTTTACAAAGGTTTATAAAGGGTGATAGGTTATTTAGGGTACACATTAGTGACATGCTGGAACTATGCAATACTAATTTCTTTGTTGGGATATATTATGCTGCATTGACTTGGTGCGATACATGTGTTTACGTCTTGTAGGAGTGAGTTAGGCTTCTGAAAAAAATGCAGTTATCCTAATTGTTGTTAAACCATATTTTTATTGGCCTGTAATCTATTCTTTAGAAAAGCCAACTTCCCACTGTTACCTATTTCAACTACTGACCTTTTAAATCAATTGTTCCTATACAGTGTATTGTTTCTAGTATCCAAAAGGAGGGACTCGTGTAGAGAAGATTTGCCAATAAACGATGGATAATTTTCGCGCACTCCAAAACGCGCATGAGCTCATCACAATACACCCCCTCCACACACACACACACACACACACACGCACACACACACACACACACAGGCACAGGCCGTTCTGTTCAGTACACCTCATCCCCATGTTTGGTTACAGTTTCGGAGCGAGGCTAAATGCAAATCATCTAAGCGCTGCCTGCGTCGACCCACGACTGTGTCACCACAAGGCAAGTGAGAAGGTTTTTTGATCCGATATCGGACGCGACACGTTTCTAAATAGGTCACGACGAGATCAAAGAGCAGAGATTGGATCCATTTGTAACATTTGAAACCCAATTACGACGTATCTAGACGGTCCACAAGTTCAAGGCTATAGTTTGAAAACGCGTAGCCCCAAGTCGAACACGGAATAGACTGCCACGTTACGCACAGACGTGACACCACATCCACGCGTCAATTCGATATCTGTGGAATAATTTACGCGATAAAAAACATCCATGAAGAATGTGACTGCCTCTTCGGACTCTCATCAAGCTGGATTGATGAAGCCCGCGGCGGTGTCATGCGTCTTGCCCCGCAGCCGAGTGCGCAACCGTTGCGGCTCATAGTTCTTCTGATCGTTCTCGTTATGGGGGCGACCCCATCTCCGGTAATGTCCTCCGGCTGCCCGGACCGTTGCTTGTGCGACGACCAGTTGGTGGTTCAGTGCGCCGAGCAACACCTTGTGACCTTTCCCGTCAACTTGCCGCTGGCCACGCGGCAACTTATCCTTTCCAACAACCGCATCGCAGAGTTGCCGCCTCTGGCGCTGAACTACCTGTCCGACTTGGTGTACCTGGACTGCAGCAACAACTCCCTGACGGATATCTCCGAGTCCACGTTCGGGAATCTCCGAAAGCTTGCCTACCTGGACCTGTCCTTTAACACGCTGGCGCGCATCGAGGACCGCACGTTCGGCCCCCTGTCAAGTCTGGTGATGCTGAGGCTGACGGACAACCCGGAGCTCTCGGAGATCCACGCGGAAGCCTTCGCGGAGAACGCGGCGCTGCAGGTGTTCGACGTGAGCCGCAACAACTTGACCGCGCTCAACATCAGCAAGCTGATCGCCCTGCCGTCGCTGCGCTCCCTGGGGCTGAGCGGGAACCCCTGGAGCTGCCAGTGCGATAACGAGGACCTCTGTCTGTGGGTTCAAGTGGAGGGCTTCAAGTTTCAAGGTGACCGATGACCAATCCACGGCATAGCTTACAGTGTAACATCTATTTCATGAGTCTTAATAATTACCACAGCAAACAATTCCTAAAGTTTATAGTCTATTTTATCCATTATATATTGATTTAGTTTACAACCAAGCATGCCGGGTTTCCTCCATGGCACCCTGCTGTTTAATGTGACCAAAATCAATGTATTTGATTGTTAAAATTATTAAATGGAAATGGTTGAACAGTGAAATGGTTGATTCCACTGTTAAAATCACACATACAAAGAGACATGCAGTTGTGTATGGAATTCCCTTTCCAGTTTGGAATCAGCTATATTTTATTTTGGTTTGAAACTCTAGAGGCCTTCTGAGTGAAGGGCACTAATCTCTGCTCCTTTCCTCGTGTAAATCCTGGTTCACACCAGTATCTACACCTCTACACGAATACAAACAGTAAGGGATGCTACAGAATATAATGCAATCAAGGTGTACATCTGTAAAAATGACACCGCACTCTTCTCTTGAAGCACGAAGAAGAAACAAATATACATCCTCTAATAATTTTGCTTTCACTATGGCAATGTCTAATTGTCCATGTTGGTGTGGTGAGAAGAGGAACAAAATATATCCTCGTCATGTACTGTATATGTTCACCCATTCTCAGTTATTTCCTTTTCTTCAAAGGGTTTGACGTTTACAGTAACTGCTCTTGGCCTTTCAGAGGAGATGGGTGTAAGATGGCACCCACGGGTGACTGCAGTAGAGTGTAACGGCATTCACACGATCATACTGTATAACAAACCAGGGCTGATTGAGGATCGCTGCATTGCTCAGCATCAGTAAACTGGCATTCATCAAAGGCTATAGGTTCAGCTGTTTTCAACAATTGTAAGTTTCTATAGGACTATAATAATGTGTGCCTATAGCGCAACCTTGCTGGCAGCATTAGCACTGACTGAGATACAACCACTTATATTATTATTATTATTATTATTATTATTATTATTATTATAAATAATATAATAATAATACACTTTATTTATAGAGAACTTTTTACAAAGTTCACAAAGTTTACAAAGTGTTTTGAACAAACCAGAACAATCAGTCAAAATAAAAGCACAATGAAAGTTAAAACATTTTGAGAAAATAGAGCAAGTTATAACAGAATGATCAATAAAATTTGTCAAATACAAATGTAAGAAACAGAAATAGAAGAATAACAACTTCAAACTAAAGACGACATCACATGGCAACACAAGGCAATAGTATAAAACAAATACAAATATTGAGATTCCTTTCAAGAATTTTGAAAGCTTAGGCCTACATGCATTATTTCTGTTTGCAATGAAATGTCTCATAAGACCAGTATTGTTATCAAAGTGGAATGTTCCTCAATTTCACAAGCTGCTATGAGGTTGTGGTATATATGCACCATTTAATGAGGTCTGTGTTTTACCTGCGGTCATAAATAGCAGTATCTGTAGGCCTTTTTATTTAAAATAACAAATCTCATGCAAAGCCTTCAGCATCTGGCCATATTATTCATTTAAAATAACTTGCGAATGCTAATGAAGCTCAATTATAGTCCACACTTAGTCTACCATATGATTGTTGTAGGCTACCACATTCCTATACAGTAGGTACATAATACAATATTAATTCAGCTGGCTAATAGATGTGTCTGAGATTTCCCTATGGCTGTCACTGATGGATGTGACTATTTATAGTGGGGCTCATTGAGCTAGGAGGCAGCCATATCTCTAACTCAGATGTGCGCACACACACACACACACACACACACACACACACACACACTCTAACTCAATAACCATGAAGCACATGTCAGACTTCACTAAGTAAAAAGACATTATGCACCACAACTCTCTCTCTCTCCCACACACACACACACACACACTGGAGCTTATAGCTAGACCATGGGAAGTCAGAGAGTCCTAAAACAAGGCCTTGTGTGACTTGTCCTCATTGCATTTTGTCTCGCTTAATTTGGACTGGAGACTCATCCGGAGACAGCTGCCAGGCGCCCGTGCACACATGCATGGCATGCACATTTATGCACATGCACATGCACACTCGCACGCACGCACGCACGCACGCACACACACACGTGCACGCACACACGCAATATAGAGTAGGACCTACACAACATGTACACAAAGGCCTCACTCATACATATAGCACACTACACTACAAACACCACACATGTTTATGCTAATATTAGCACACTATTCTATAAACACGCACACACGTTTATGCTAATATTAGCACACTATACTACAAACATGCATACACGTTTATGCTAATATTATCACACTATACTACAAACACGCAAACACGTTTATGCTAATATTAGCACACTATACTATAAACACGCACACACGTTTATGCTAATATTACCACACTATACTACAAACACGCACACACGTCTATGCTAATATTAGCACACTATTCTATAAACACGCACACACGTTTATGCAAATATTAGCACACTATACTATAAACACGCACACACGTTTATGCAAATATTAGCACACTATACTACAAACACGCACAAACGTTTATGCTAATATTAGCACACTATACTATAAACACGCACACACGTTCATGCTAATATTACCACACTATACTACAAACACACACACACATTTATGCAAATATTAGCACACTATACTATAAACACACACGTTAATGCTAATATTAGCACACTATACTACAAACACGCACACACGTTTATGCAAATATTAGCACACTATACTACAAACACGCACACACGTTTATGCAAATATTAGCACACTATACTACACACACACACGTTTATGCAAATATTAGCACACTATACTATAAACACACACACACTTTAATGCTAATATTAGCACACTATACTACAAACACGCACACACGTTTATGCAAATATTAGCACACTATACTACACACACACACGTTTATGCAAATATTAGCACACTATATTACAAACACTCACACACGTTTATGCAAATATTAGCACACTATACTACAAACACGCACACACGTTTATGCAAATATTAGCAAACTATACTACAAACACGCACACACGTTTATGCAAATATTAGCACACTATATATAGTGTGCTAATATTTGCAGTCTGACAACACCGCTGGAGACCCCC